>JAIKVD010000172.1:0-28092 GCA_024679075.1 Phytophthora uliginosa | reverse complement strand
GCCAAGCTCGTGCCGCAGGGGCTCGTCGACCGCGTGGACGTGCATATGAGCCGCGCGGTGCTGGTGAAAGTCGTGGGCAACCACGTGGCCAACTGGTGCAGCCGCTCGGGCTTCGCGCCCGGCTTCCGGCAGGAGATCACGACGCTGCTGGCGGCGTATTACCCGTGCAACTACCCGACGCTGCTGGACGAAGTGCTGGCCGGGTTCTTGTTCAAGAGGCCCGAGTTTATGGAGTTATTGCTGCCGCCGATGCTCGAGAAAATGAGCAAGGCCGGCGAGTCGGTGTCGACGACCAAGTATCCGGTGGCGGACGCCTTGGTGAGGATGTGTGCCATGACGGCAGTGAGAACAAGCCCGCAGGCAGTGGCGCGCCATGACCTGGCGTGCAGGTCGCTGTTGCGCTGTCTGGTGGAAAACAATGAAGACAGGTTCGTCCTCAGCCCGTGGATCGTGGCGTGTGCGATCGAATCTAGTGACAGCGTTCTACGTACTCTGTGGCGAGCGTTGTTGCCTCGATATACAATGGCGGAGCCGGATGAGGATGACCTGGACTGGCGAATTCAAGACCCGGGACAGCAGATCGTGGAGTTATTGGCAGAAGAAGGCAAGCTGCGCGCGTGTCGAATGACCTGCGGATTCGTGGAGCTGCTCCTGAGTGATGATGATATGAAGAAGCAGCTTGTGGACTCGCAATCGTACCTGGTTCCTGACTGCCTGGAGCGGGCGTTCAAGTATGCTGGCACAAGCTGGAGCGCATCGCTGATGGCGGAGTGGCTGAAGCGGCGCCGGAAACAACACTCCGACGGGGGGTCATTCACAGATTTCGTGGACTTCTTAGTTCGCTTCAATTCGAAATTGAGTGTGAAGAAGCCAGAATGGTTTATCAAACACGTTCTGAGCTTCGTGTTATCCCCTCAATGCCAGGTAGAAGAGCGGGAACCGGCACTGCGCGCAATCCTGCGTGACTATATGCCATTCGTGTTTGGCGCACTAGACGATCAGTCGCTTGAGCAAAAGAGCCGACAGAATGGTTCTGCTGACTCGGCTACTGATACTAGCGGGAAGACGGGGACTCTCGACGTCGTGGGAAGCCAGGCTGTCCTTGAGGCCCGAAGCAAGATGGAATTGCTTGTCGGCCTCCTTCTGATTACTGCGAGCGCTCGCGCAAGTACATTATTCGTCGATATTTGGTCCGAAGTGTGGTCAGACAAGCGAACAACGCCTTCTTGGGGCCATGTGCACGCACTAATCGGCGTTGCAATCCAAGATAGCGTTGAGGATCAGAGTGAATTTGGGCAAAAGCTTCTCAGCCTGGCGACGCGGGTTTGCCGATCCTACTACTACCGACTGAGTCGTCATATTGGAAACGACAACACACATGACGAAGTCGCCGTCAAATTCTCGGAGGCGCTCAACCTTCTCTTGCCGTCTACACGCCCGGTTGCACACATTCTGCTTCAAGAAGTCTTAGGCGCCCTCACGGACTTTGGGGATGAGCATTCGGCCGATGCGTGTACAATTTTTGGCAATGCCGTCTCACTGCAACTAGGCAAATGTGGTGGCGGTGGCATGGGGACCAGCGTGAAGCGAGGCGTTGTACAAAAGTCGCTTGTAGAATATGACCGCTCGCCTCCCAATGCTGCAAACGATGCCTCACCACTAAACCTTTCGACAAGTGCTCATCTTCTAACTACGCTGAAGTCACTGGCTGGGACGAAGAACACCACGGGAGACTTTATTCGGCGCGTGCTATCAAGTGGACGTTTGGTGCGTTTATTAGCTGGTCTGCTCAACGCTGGCCGGCGGAGACGGAGACAGGAGGTGCTTTTGGATGTCATGAATGTCGTTGTCATCAGTAATGCGTCGGCGAAACTGAACTGGGACTGGACTCGCCGGTATGTCGTGCAGGAGCTACTGTATTGCGCGTACACTGGTCCGCCTAGCTCCGCTAGAAAAGCGATTGCACTACTGCAGAACATTTTCCGGAACAGCACGAATGGAGTTCGGGCGTTGTTGTGGGTGATTTTGCAGCAGTGCACGAAGCTTTGCTGTGGACGCGAAGAGAAGCCCAGCGGCGACAGCCCATTCACTACTCCAGATAATTACCAGGGGAGGGCGGACTCCTTGGCGGAGCTGGTGAAGGCGATGGTTATCACAGTCCCTGCGAGTACCGTGCGTGAGGTGCTGAGTTTCGTGGAGCAAAAACTCTCGTCGTGCTCCGTAGGGAAGACACGGATGAACCTGTTTCTACTGCTGCTACTTCGGAAACTTGTCGTTTGCGAGCTGAAATGTGGTGTGCTCCTTTCGGTCGTGCAGCTTGCCGTTTGTCCGCTGGCGCCTTCCGATTCCGATCAGATCCGTTTGATACAGCTGCAGTTGCTGAAGGCGCTGTGCTCGCGGTTGGTAGCTATTCGGCACCGCCCAGCAGCATTCGAGCATGCAGACCCCGACGCAGACTGGAAGCGCTACGAGAATCTGATATGCAACGAGCGGTTGCAATCTGATCTACGATCGATGGTGAAGGTGGCGCCTCTAAATGGCGTGTACGCGAAGGTGGAACGAACTAGTCGTGCCTCCGTGGTGTTGGCTCAGGGTATTGTGGCGTTTACATATCAGCTCAAGCAACAAAGCCTCATAGACGAAGAAGAAGGGGCTCGAAGGGAACTGAAAAAAGGCAGAACTAAATGACTCAACACATGAAGTAGGATAAATAAAATGCCGGGCGCAATTTCCCACTCACCCACACGCAAGCTGGTCATACTTCGCGTTCGACCCCGCTCAGTAATGGTACGTCAGAGAAACCTGGAGTGAACAGACTCTACTAACAACTTGTCTCTGTTGTAGACTTGGTGCTATCTTGGCCTGGTGGTGTCTCCATGGGCTGGCCGTCTATTGGGAGCGTCCAGGTGCATTTGCCAGTGCCGAGGTTGTGGAAGAAGCGCTTCGGCATTGGTGGTAGTGCTGCAGGATCTTCCATTTCCCGCCATTGAGACTCTGGCCCACAGCGACGCACCTCCTACTCGTATAGCAGGATAATAGTTTGTTATGGCAGTGAGGAAGGTGATCAATTTCAGCGTGCAAGATCTTAGCTGACGTACCGAAGATCGTGCGAGTGCGATTGTCCCCGGACCGGCAAAAGCGTACAATCGACCTGGGGCTCGTTCGGACTGCAATCGCTGGAAATTGGTGACGAACAAGTCGTTTACGGGATCTAGATCAAGAGCTCGTCGATAGAGAAGCTCCGCCTGCAGACACCGATGGTCAAAATGTGGCTCGCGACATCGCGTTTACCCATAATGGAGCTTACCTTATCGATGTCAAGATGAACGCACTGGAGATATACAGCATAATTCGCGATTGTCTTCAAGGTACAGAAATGGTTAGCGCTCGTACCAAGTTCATCGCAAGTGCGCTGGATACTTGGACTGGAAGCTTACATGCGGATTCTTCGGCTGGAGAAACAGCGCCCAGCGGAAGCCATTCTGCTCGATTTCGTGCAACGTGCTGGCGATGTCACTGTCTACTAAGGTGTGTGCCCGCTTGAGTAATTCCATGGCGCGCGCCCACGATTGTGCGGCGGGGTATCGACAAGATATGACAAGAAGCGACGCCAAGCAAACGAGTGTTTGAGGGTCGTTGGGAGATAGCTGAGAAATCGACAGACGAAGATCAAGTTACTGGCTCAAAAGCCTTCAGCTAGTTGACGTATAACGCAAGCGTACCTTCAGAGCAGCCTCGTACAAGGGGTACGCTGCTTTGTACTGGCACCAACGAATGGTAACGAAACAGTGAGTGGGCCAGGCGATGACATTTGCGCCAAGCTGCGCTGCTTCCCGTACCTGGTGCTGCAACACGTGGAGCTGCAAAGCATGCCGCTTGATGATTTCAAGTTGACGAGGGTCAGTCATGTTCGAGGGCTTCTGAACGCTGCTGTGATAGCTCAGAGTAAGAGCAATCTCACGCAACTTCCAGTTGTTGATTCCATCCCACATCTTGCCACGAAACCAGCGCTGGATGATCGTCGCAGCTAGAACATCGTTGTATCGGCTGTAAACTCCGCGCCATGGGTTGACGAAGCGGATATCGCTGTCTGCTGCGGCTGAAGCCGAAACGATCAGCCCTTCGTCTGCCGGCAATGACACGTCTTGATCGAAAAGGCTGAAGGGCTTTCGCTCACCCACGACAATGCGGTCACCGGATTGACGCCGCATAACGTACACGAATTGGCCGCGGTCTCGGTCGAATTCCTTTGAGTAGGAATACTGCAAGACGTGACGGAACTTATGTGAGCTTCTTACGTTCTCATGGTTCACAGGATGGTGAAATACTTACCAGAGCGAGTTGCAGCCGAGTTATTCTCGCGAGGCGCAGTCTACAGCGGGCTTGTACCTTCACAATAAGTTGTCGTTCACGGGTGAGTATAGCACTGAGCTCTGCCGACTTGCGCTCCTTAAGCCGTCGTTCCCGTTCCGCTATAACATGAGGCAGTATCGAATATGTCGGAGTGCAAACGCCGTATTGCAGCACGTAGCTGAGAACACATTGAAGCGCGAGAATGTTGTGGGATCCAGTCACAATGCGGTGAACTTGGAGATCGATCGAATACTGAAGGTCACGAAGAGCAGGCTGCTCCTCTTCGTCTGCAGCATTGATATCATCTTCCCCATCCGGGATACGCAGATTCATCGAGTCGAAGCGTGAAAATTGGAGAACGGAGAGAACGAACGACGCAGCTAGATCATAGCGACGTCGAGCCGAGGTTGCCGGTGTGTACACTATGAACTTCAGAGTGCCTGCCCACTCCAACACTCGAACGATGTGGCGCTGTACAAGAAATTTACCACGACCAGGACCGCTCTCTCCTTGGTTCAGTTGAGACCCGAGGGCACCTTTGAAAACAAGCTGTGCATCAACAAAACAAGCAGCAGTAAGCGGACTAAACGAATGAGGACGACCGGGTCTCGGTTTGGAATTTCAGCAGCGTACCTTGCCAAGCGACGTGTCAATCGGATCGGAGTAGCAGCGCAAGCTTAATTCACCCCGGTCAACCCTCTTCACTATGGCAAGCCGCCTTGCTAGCGCTAGCAGCACTATGTTCGGCTTCAGCACCGGATGCGCTACCGAGTCTCTCACGACAGAGGCATTTACTTGCTTGCGCCCACGCGGAAGTTTGGTCTGCACCAGTAGAGAAGGAACAGCGCTCGGTGTCTCCTTTCTAGTAGTCACATCCAATACTGCTAGCCCCAGTTCCAGCTGCAGCGCCGATCGTTCGATCTCCTCGACGATGAATTGATCGATTTTCTGCTGCGAGATGTAAAACACTTGGCCCCAGGATCGAGTGGAGTCGACAATTTCAATCTCGTATGCTTCGCATAGGTCATCTTGCTGTACTTGGGCGCTCTCCGAAGGTTTGGACTGGGCACGGTACAAAGAGAATCGTACGCGCCCATTATCCAAGGGAAAAATAGCTACGCCAAGCCGCCGAAGTCGCTTTTCACGAATTCGGGCTCGCCTCGCAGCCAGCTCTGCATTTAACCTCTTCCACTCGCGCAGAAGCCAGAGATGGTATCGCATCCAGCGCACCATGCGACGTCGCATACGCTCGATAAAGGCTGCGCGCTTTGCTCGAAGGCGACGCAGCTCCGACCGAGCGTGGATTCGAAGTTGTGTCCGGGTGACGATACGGCGTATACGCTGATAGTCCAAGTACCATTTCCGGCCTCGAGCAAAGCTCTGAAGCTTGGTAGCTGCCAGCCGTTCCTCTCTCATGCGCTGCCGTCTCTGCAAAAATATTCTCCAAGTAACGAAGCCCACCCAACTTGCTCGCAAACGTGTTGCTGCGCAGTACTTCATCGCGTATTCCTGCAGACACTGCTGCTTGTGTGCTAGTCTCCACGAGTTCATGATGTCACGCCAAGTGGAAGATAAACTGGGTAGATGTACCAGTGTTTCATAACAAAATCGTCGCAGCGGAGATAACAAGCGGTCACGCGCATCGTTTTCCCCGCGTCGTGACAACTGCCACTTCATCATGGCGTGCTGGACCCCAGGAAGTATTTTACTCGAACTAGTCTTCACCTTCACGCTCTTTTCACTGTAGAACTGCTGAGCGAGCCATTCTACCGCACGCACGAAGCCATCAAAGTCCATTTCGTATGTAAAACCTGGCGTGAGATTACTAGCGAAGAGGAAGGCGGCATCTCCGATTGCGAGTAGATTTGGCTGGATTTTGGCTTCATACAGCAACTTGCTGAACTTGACGCTGTCCACGCCGAATGCCGGGGGATGCGAACGACAAAGCGCGTCGAAGATTTGGCGCAGCACGGTGTTATACAGATCTGTGGAGCTCATTGAAGGTCTCCAGTCGATATCTTTACTCCAAAAAGCAGCTTCGACGGCTCGTTCAGCTATGCGCCACGACATCAGCACACGAAAGTGGTTTACCTGCTGACAGTCTAGCGATTGGAAGTCAAGCGTCGGGTGTTGAACGAAGCGATAAAGGTCGACCATCCATTCAGTTGGAAGTGCAGGCACTTCGCGATTGTTGTGAGGCTTGCGTGGTACGATGAGCCAAACATAAGCACCTTTCAACTTGAGCAGCGAGTCTAGTGAGCAGGACTCGTCATGCACGAACGTGATACTAAAGACGGTGAGGTGAACGCCAAATTTGTCGCGTTCAGTGGTCACGCTGTTGACTCGAGCGAAGTGAATGACGTGTTGTTCTTCGGCCAGAACAAAACGACAGGGTGAACAAAGAGTGCGCTCTACGTCTCGGTAGAACGGCGTCTTTAGTAGCCCCTTTCCGGGGGATACAATGTCGATCGTGGCGTGAAGTGGCAGCAACCACTCCTTCTTACTGTTAAATTTCTATCAAGAGCAGCAGCACGTGAGAGATGGAGTTTTGAAAGTTGCAAATGGAAGCGACACTTACTTTTCGAGGGAGTGGCTGAGGCTGCGGCCCATAGGGCACCAACTCGTCTTTGGCATCTTGTTGATCATTACCTTGACGCTGCTGTGGAGATTTCTGTAGTGATTTCATTCGCTTCTTGGAATGATGTTGGGGTAGCTGGAAGAGAACGGATGAGTCTTGTAGCTGCTGGAAGTACACACACGCTCTCCAATGCCTGAAAAACTCAACGACAATCGAGCTGGTTGATATCGCTGTTGTGATAGTGGTGCGACCAGCAACTGTCGGCATAAAGGGCTGATGCACTGCAAAAACTTGAATCGCAGCGATTGTTGATCCAGGAACGGGAAGACTTTCGACCTGTGGAAGGTGGTCGGGCACTCCCGAATTCACGAGGGCCTGGGAGACTTCACAGTGATGGCCCCAGAGCTGCGATGTGAAATTGCCCCCGTTCCTTTCGTTGTTCTCAGCTACGACAAGCAAGGCAAACGGCAACAAGGTGACAGCAGCAATATGTCTCTCTTGCGATTGTGCAAGTAGAGACCTACGGTACAGGAAGCGAAAAGTTTCCTGCTTACCGGAGGGATTAAACAATCGCGATACGAGCAACGGAGTCAACTGTGAGCGCAGACCAGCTATTGTTGTTTCCATCGTGATCACCATATTTCCTATGCCCAACAGGGAACACTGCCGGTGTGAATTCATCGTCAGAGCGTCAAACTTGAGCGTGAATAATGACAAAGAAGGCCGCAGTGTCTTGAGGTGGGGGATATCTTGAGGACGCTCGAATAAATGGCCATAAAATCCCAGCTGAAGTAGCAATGACTGTTGTGCCAACGGTGTCATGTAGTATAGTGCAAGCGGTCTGAAAGATTTCGAAGTCTCAATTGCACGGGGAGGTTTCCACCACGAAACATTCTGTGGCAATGAATCCGAAGATGAAGACGTCTGTGTCAAGCTTGGATCCTTTTGCTGTTGTCTTCCAATACGGTTGGCGTCTAGGCAGTAGACATACCATTCTCCAAGTGTTTCGAGAGACGTGGCCTCGTTGGAACTCGTGGGAAAGCGTGCGTGGAAAAGTTGAAAGCGACCTCCGATCTTAATGCCGAAGCGCCTAGAAGACCGAAAGCGCCGATCAGGTACTACCAGCGACCCCAATTTTGAGTTCGCGGCAGCGTTCGAAGGACTGTTAGCGGTTTGGCTTGGATCTCGTTTTCGTGGCGATTTATTCCGTGCCAGGATCTTGATGTCGGGCACTGGTTGAACAATTGCGTTATCGTCCTTGACAGTAGCCGAAACAGGAACTTCACAGCGGAGGCTTGTCGACAGTGAGGGGACAACGGAGCAACACAAGCAGAAGACGACCCAAGCCCCGAGAGAAGCAGCGATCGTGCTGACCTGGGCGAGTCGGTCAATCTCCCAGCCGTGATGCCGACGATTTTGACGCTTTTGAGGCAGAATAAACGACACCAACTCCTTGCAGCCAAAGCGAATCTGCACGGGGGCTAGTGACTTGACTCCCGTTTCCAATTGCCAAGCTCGCTTTCGCAGTTTTTGCCATATCTTGTGGGTATTTTCCAACAACTGAAGTCGCAGCATGGGCCAAGGAGGTGCACGAAGCTCGGGTGCTGTATGTTCTGGCGCAAGGGTTAGCAGTAAACAATGTGTGACTGCCACGACGCGGCCGATGAGCTCGTGGGGCTCGGCCGGAAAGCTGGCGAGGGCAGTCAGGTCGTCTACACTGAGCCGCTCAAAGTCTCGACGTAGCGCCGCAACATGAAACTTGGATAAAGTGGCAGCCGTCGATGAAGATGGCGACACATCGATCGCCGTCTGAGAATCATTCGAGTCTTCTGTTCCCATGCATCTACACTCGGCTCGGATCTTGCAGATGTACACTACGCTATTCCTACAGAGACGACTCGACTCTACCAGGCGATCGTAACGGACGCTATGTTTGAAAGTGTGGGTGGACATGAATGCAAGTAAGTGTATCGATGTTATGGAGTTATGGATCTACAGCGTGGATATGCTGCTTATAATGGTGTCTCGAATCGCGTAGCTTCCGATGGCTTGGGCGTCGTGCTGGATTGTGATCATTCGATTGGTAGCTCTTACAGGGTTGTCGAGATGAAGAGGTTGTCATCATCGACAGCCACACCCACGCGGGAGTCCTTCGTGACCAGCATCGTACCGTCCGCCGTGTAGAAGAAGTCAGGGTCCATGGAGGTGCCATTCTGAGCAACCACAGCGCCCGAGGTCGTCGCGTAGTAAACGGCACCGTCAGTCAGTCCTCTGGCCTCAGCTTTACCCTGCGTAGTGACAGACACACTGTCACCCGACGTTGACTGGACGATGCCGACGGGGTTACCAAAGGACTCGAACGCAGCAAAGTTCTGCTGCAAGACATTGTTGCGTCTGCCCACGTAGCCCGTCACAAAGCCATCCGCCCCCAGAGGTGCCATGGCGTGGTTAACTGGCCATTTGTTAGCAGTCGTGACCCACGTGAAATCCGATGGACCAACGGGCAAGATCGGAGTGCGCTCTTTGAGAATGAGCGTGTACAGCGAGAAGCTGAATACGCGCACACAGAGTCTTCCGTTCATCGCGGGGTTGAGGAAGCTCACAGCCAAGCGGTTGCCCGACAGCAAGCGGCCATGAGGCGAAAGGAAGCTCGGGTTATACGCCGAGAGATCGCCGTGGACTTCAGGGAAGACGTACGAGCTGCTGACACTCAGCGTCTTGTCGGACGATAGAGCCATGATGACCACCGTCAGCGCGTTGTTGCTGGCCGTGTCGTAAAAGATGACAGCGATCGCATCGTCGCTGAGAGCTACGATCTCGGGATAATGTCCGGGACGGTAGTCGGTCGCACATACCGGCGTGGTGAAGTTTGACAGCTCGTCGCTGCTGAAGATTGCAGTGGTGACACAAAGTCCGCTCAGATCAGCATCAGTCTTGAGGTTGTTGGGGTCCTGGCTGTACGAATTGAGCTCAGTGTAGTACGCGATGGCAAAACTTGCACCAGTTGAGCTCAGGCCCTTGAGAGCGACCGGAGCGCCGAATTCCGTGAATAAGCCAGCGCCGTTTGCGACTCCGAAGCTTTTAGCTGAAGAGAGAGTGATAGTCCCATCGGCGGCCATGACGCCAACCTTCGCGTACTGGTAATAGGAGGCACTCCACGTGTCATAGTACGCGACGACAAAGCTTGAGCTCGAGATCGGTGCAATGAAGTTGGTCGCTGAGCCGGTGGTCACGTGCGCAATCTTGCTCTTGTCCAGCGTGACTGTACCGGCGGAGCTGTCAAGGGTTGCTGGAGTGACGGCGGTTGTCACCGAGGTGTAGCCGTCCGACGTGTTCCACACCGTCAGCACCGCCATTTGCGTGTCCGAAAGTGTAGCAAGGCCGCGGATCGCGTCTGCCACGAAAGTATTCGTCTCAGAGATTGCTCCTGCTGCCATAGTCCTGTTGTCGGGGCTGAACGTCATCGTCGTGAGGATGGATGTGGTGTCGGTGCCCTGTCGCGTAGTGTACCCCATCACGTTCGTGTACTTGGCACTTGATGTGCCCATGGGGGCGAAATTGACGTAGGGAATGTTGTCTACATCCGCGGCCAGTGTCATCAGGTTCAGGTAGGCTGTTGTGCCTGCACCGACGCGCAGATCGTTGTCATTGTTGAAGCTGACGACGTCGCCCACGCTCGGAGTGGCCCCGTCGGTCGCACCAAGCTCGCCCGTGCTGAAGCGCGTCGCCGACCGCAAGCTTCCCTTGGTCACCGGACGATCCGCGAAGTGCAGCGCCCATAGCGCCGCCAGGTTAAGAATCACGAAGACGAAGCCGAGAACCGAGAGCAAGAAACTCTTGTTGCCGAGACTGCAGCATCCAGCGACCCTGGAGAAGCCCATCTTGACTTGCGACGCGTCGACGCCCATTGCGACGCAACGAAGCGGAAGTGTCGAGGAGAGAGAGAGAGGAAGAGGAGACTGGTGTTGTGCCTTGAGCTGGAGGAGGCAAATAGCAAACTGAAGTTCGACTTGCGCCGCCCAACTACGACCAAATTCACACGCGAGGTGTTACATGAGCCTTGGACCAGGACGAGACTGCGACCAGCAAGACCAAATTAGTCGCCATAGTTCACTGCCACCAGCTTAGTCTCAGGTCTGTCGCGAGCCATGATCCCGTCCCATTCGCCCACGATGGAGACATACGCCGTCCTAATAGCCAAAACACGCGACTAAGCATCGAGAGTCGTTCCTTCATCGCCATCCATTGGGTAATCTCCACGTCGACCCATCCTCTTCCTCTGGTCACAACAACTTTAGGGTGGAGTTGTGTTACCGGTGGTAATTCATTTGAAGTTTGTATGCGCCAAGTTGAAGTGGAGGTTGTATTATTTTGGGATATCGCTGTCCATACAAAAACTGGCGAGTCATATATTTTGACAGGTACTGCAGACTTTGGTGTCAGAATTGTAAGTTTTTTTTAAATCTAGGCTAAAATGTGCGAGGAGATTTTTTAAACTAAAAAATGAATGTCGTAGTATACACATCCCTATCGAATCTGTTCCGTTACGTGCGAAAGGAATGATAACCTCGGCGTAGTTCAGCAAGAGGAGGAGATCCGCTGCGTAGACAAACCGCTGGACTTTACGGGCACAACTGATCGGAGATCTGCCGTCACTCCTTGCTGCTGGATGCACGCGGGGTGTGTCCGATTGGTACGATCGATCTGATGCTCTTATCTTCAGTGGACGTACTTATCTTCGTGCGAGTTGGAGCTGTCGACAGCCCACGGGCGTCAAGCCCATCAGATGACTCATCTTACATACTTACCATACTTAGCACCTGAGGTGCCAAGCACGGTCCCCAGTGTTATCCAGAGAGAAGATGAGTTTTGCATGCAGTAGGAGAGAATAGGTTGCTGAAGACATCCACATTCAGCACCACCACTTCGGGCATTTCGTCCTTGATATGAACAACCGAGCGAGCGATGATATTTTTCATGAAAATCTTTAAGACGGATAGTAGCAAAGTGAATGCCGTTTTGCCATTCTTCGACAGTGTTGTGAAGATATAGTAGTACACCGAATACGTAAAAACCAGCAATCCTTCGCACAACCAAATATTAATGGCGTTGACGACCATCGTGCCAATGCCTGGAGTCTCTTTATCTTTTTACCCCATTCGATCGCCAAAGAAATCAGAACTAGTGTTATCCAGGATGGAGCGATTATCATCGCTGAAGACGGCAGGGGAAACCCGATGGAGACAGCAAGTCCGTAATAAACACCAACACCGATTACCGCTATCAATTCATTTTTTTTTCAATCACTGGCGCTGGTACGGTAGCCAAGATGGTGTGGAGAATAAGCGCACGAAGAACATTTTGTTCGCACTGACGCCTTCAGACGGGCTGGCAAGCGGTAGAAAATCTACAAGGACCGGTACAACTAAACACGGTAGCGGGGTGAGTAACACAATTGTGATCACTCGAAACCAACTCGCCTCATTTGTGTACTTGGTCAGCTCGAGCACACGCTGCGCCGAGTCCCCTCCGTGCATCTCCACTTGGATAGAGCGCCAGAATTTGGCCAGCAACCACCATTGATAGTGTACAGGGGCGACGATGATGTTCGCCGTCTCGCCCACAACCGTGCTGTATGTACTGTGCAATCAGGGTTCATTGTCTTAATGCCACTTTTATCGACAAATACGCCGCGTTTCTCATCCCTACTAAGGCGGATTACTATGATCAGCTTAAAATTCCCCAAGCAAGTGCTCTTCGGTCTTCACTTATCCGCCGTACTTTTACATTTTTTTACAACCCTGTCGAGGATGGCTCAGAGGGCCACTGGTCAAAATGATCCGGCGAAATGTTTTTGCCCGAGCAGTACAATACCTGGGTGACGAGATTCCGGAGCATTAATACACGTTGGAGCGGATAAGCAATCGGCTAGAATGCATCGACTGATAGTTCACGGATCGCTGGATCTCCTGAACTGATAACATATACGTATCAAAGAGGTTGGGTTTTGAAAAGAAACCGAGAAAGTGGATGTCAAGTTACTGGCGAAGAATCTGTCGACACTCATCTGGTAACTAAATGCTGTGAGGGGGTCGCATCTACCCGGTAAAAAATCGGAAGTTAATGGAAATTGATTGCCAACCCAAGTCAGGTATACGAAGTTGAACGTGTCTTTATGAGAGGTATTATCAAGGATAAACCGAGGTTGTCACTGCTGTCGATACGTAGAAGTATATACCTCGAAGTGAGCAAGTTGTCAAACAGCAGCAATTCACGAACGGAAACAAATCGTTTTAGATAGCTTACCTTCTACTTCGAAGTATTGCCCCTCAGTTGGATTTGCTGGTTCTGTCCATTTTGAGTGGATCTTAGCCGAGTTCATAGCTTTACAGCATCGTTCAGCACCGAAGAAATTTTTGTACTGGGTCCAAAAAGGCGTGCAAGACTGTAGGGTATCCTCGGAGAAACATTCGTCGAAAAGTTGTGATACGATGGAGAAGTCTTCGATCGTGCACACAGAACTGGCGAGGCGGTGCATTTCGAACTTGTCAGCATAAGGCGCGAGGTGGGTGAGCACGCGTTTCTGAATGGACTTGTTGAAGTGAGCCACTTTGGATAGAAACTGCAGGAAACGCACGGCTTGAGATCCAGTGAGCAGGTACAGCGCTCGAGCAGCAAGCGATTCGGAGGAGCGGTTGAGTGTTTTCTTCGTGGGCTGGCGGGGCATGGATTCACTGCTGAAAATCGTGACGGATCCATTTGCATCGCCAGTCTCGTTCGTTGGACGAGTGAGTTTGTCAAGAAGCCGCGCTGCTTCCACTGTGACGTTTTCGGCTACGTCCAAACAGCTCCAGCACACGAGGTTAAAGGCATCGCCGTACGAAGCATTGGCAAACCCATAGAGCATCTTGCGTGCTAATTCATACTTCTCAGTGATACTCGCGATAGGTAGCACACTGGGGAGGCCGTGTCGGATATACTCTTCGTCCAGATTGCCTTTCAGCATAATGTGAAGCAGCTCGCTTGTAGGTACTGTTACGACTTCGTCTACCGCAATATTTAGGATCCGCAAAGCCAAGAGTTTTTCAAAGTCTTCCAGCTCTTGAGAGATCTCCTCACGCAAGGTAAGCACGCTCTGTTTGCCGTGAACCTCGTTCATCTCTATTGTCATACACAGTAATGATTTTTAGTGAGTTAATTAAGCGTGAAGAGCACTTACCACCAATACTCTAAGGATCACTTACTTGCTGCGTACGCATTGAACTTTTCCTCCACAATTCGAATCGCCGTTTTCCCATGACAGTGGCGCCCACACAAATTCACTGCCTCGAAGAGAGGATCCGGGTCAATTCCCCAATCTAACAAACAGTCAACATAGGATAAGTTTTGTAAAACAAAAAGCACAACGTACAGCACCAGCTAATATCACGGTCACCTTTTACACAGGAAATCAACAGATCGAGACAGTACTGAGCAAGTTCATCCACCGAAAAAGAGTCCAGCATGCGTTGCTGTTCTTGCCGACTTTGAATGTCTACCGCCCATGTGGCGCGACAACTATCAAAGGAGTCAAACGACGAGGCCAGCGTGTTGCGATAATCTCGAGCAATGAGATGAGCCGACTGTTTCCCAGCTGCCTTGCGAGTGAGTCGAAGGCCAGCAACACGATCAAGATTGGATTGCTGGAAGGACAAGCTGGTCTTCAGCATCCACCTCGGAGGAGCTGAATCACCTGCATCCAGCGCTCCACGTCTGGGTCGCTGCATAATGCCGGTGCTCATTAAACGGGCACTCGAAGAAAGTCCAAACGTGTCATCGTACTGGTCTCGCAGTCCAAGGAGAAGTGCAGCGCTGACTTGGCTAATTGAATACTGTCTTGGTGGTGCAGCCGCGTCTGAATCATGGGTAAAATCTCCAACACGAACATACAGTGCTTGGTCTGGAGCCTTCCCCAGATAGGATGCAACAATATCGCCAAAATTCGTGGAGCAGCCGACTACAACACCGTACTCATTGTAGATATCTCGAACAAGCTGAGCAGAGACGCGAAAGTCCTCATCGATATAGTTTTCAGCAACATATCCTTGGATAACTTGCATGAGGAAGGCGTGTCGTCTTCGTTCAGCCTCTGTGCTCAGTTCTTGGGCTCGAAGTCTCGGATCTTTCATATTTGCTGTCGCGTGGTACAGGCTCGATCGGAATCCGTAAAACAAGTACTTTTCTCGCTCGACTTTCATCTCGCTGTACCTTCGTCTAGCAATAATTCCTCGTTGAAGTGCTTGCAGCATTTGTGCAGCGCGCATACGCACGTGCCGCTTGTGGTCGTACGATTTCTTTTGAGCACTCATACGGTAAGCGGCTTGTAGTTTACTCGCGTAGTGGTCATCGTATCCTCCCGAGTACTTGGCAGCATGGATTTCAACACGGCACTCAAACGCAATAAAGTCCAAAATCATGTCATCAACGATAGACAGAATGGCGATTTCCTGTGGTTTCACATCCAAAAGCAAAATAGTCAGCTAGATCAGAGCGAGAAAACACAAAAGTCTGAGTTCAGTACACGAACTCACCCTGAGCTTTGCCATCTTAGCAGCTTCCAGATTTTGCTCTACGCGGTCATTGAAGGCGGCCTCGCTATCACTGCTAGCGGCTTGCTGCATGAAGGCAGCTACGTTAAGGTGTACCGCTTCTTGCTGCTGGAAATGCCGTAATGTCGAAAGTATGCCATTCTCCACGTACGCCTGCGCAAGCACAGCGATAGTCCCGACAAGTTTGTTCTCTGTGAACACCTCCTGTACGTAATTCGGTGAGTCAAGTAACTCGACGTTAAAACACGGACTTGCTCTTCCAGGAACGTCAACGGTCAAGTCAGCGAGTGTTACCGATGATCTTCTTGTGATTGACACATCGTCGCATCCATCAACAAACCCCGCGCAGCTCAATCCAAGGCGAACGACGTTGCTCTTGGTGGCGAGCTCGGAGAGAAACTCGTGGTCACCAAATAGTGCAGACACGTCTCGGTCAGATCCGTCAGCAGCAGACATCTTGCCTCGCTCCAGTGCAAGGCGACGCAAATCATCAGCTTTCAGCAGAATCTTCGCGTCATTAGCACCGGATGCTGCATCTCGGATCGATATGAGTAAACTTGTGGCTGCTGTCAACGCAACCATCTCAACAGCGACGTCTTTGTCATTGACATGAACAGTTTCAGAAAAGCAGACCCGCTTTTCGCTGCCTTCGGTATCGGAAAGGTCGATGTAGAAGCTCAATCTCGAGTCACAGCGCACTTTTGTGACAATCCACTCTGCCCACTTGGGTGTTAGTGTTTGTAGATCGGGGCGAACCAGCTTGGATTGCTCCAAATCTGAATCAGAGATGGCGACAAGACTTTGGTCAGCGTCACCGTCGACGTTGCAGGTAATATGAGCGTCTCCACGTGAACTGAGAAGAACAGTGGCAAGAACACTGCTGCCTCCGAGAGTTCGTAAATCCTTTGCCAGTGTTTTGTAGACCAGAACATCCGATTTTCGAATACGCTTGGCTGCAGCCTGACACATTTCTGTTTGGACAGACGCTGGCGACGTTGCTTCAATGACGTCTCGCAGCCAGGTCAGCTTGGGGCCTTCCGTTTGCAAAAATGGTTCGTAGCAGGACGAGACGTCCAGCTTTTTCAGCAGCGTTGGGCCCATGTTTTCAACAGGAGTCGAGCCTAGCGTGTCTTCGCCGCTGAACTCTGGATCCTCTTCTTCTTGCTTTCTCAAATCTTGGACGTCCGCAACGGAAGCCCCCAGACAGTCATCAGGAGCGGGGGAGCTGGTTCTCATATCTTCTTGGTTTGATACACCACTTGACAGCTCATCTACCTCATTTTCCTCGTGAACACGCTTAACCTCGTCACGCTCAGGCTTCGTCTCCAACTCAACGTCTCTATCCCCAACATCCACATCTTCTTGACCACCACTCGCGCTGTCCTCAGCAACCGACACATGTTCTTCTTTCTTCGTCCCCCGCTTCACCTTCCTCTTCGTCGAGCGCTCCCCTTCAGAGCCTCTTCTCTGCTCGAACAGCGGTCGAATCGCCATCCGCTGCTCCGTTCCCTGACTGTATCGGTAGATATCCACGTCCGTCCGCGACGAGACCCCCGTGGGTGGTTGAGGCCGTAGAACTCGAGGTGCGTCCACCCCCTCTTTGCTCCTTGGGTGTTGAGGTTGACTCGGTACAATTGGCGGTGATCCAACGCCAACCGCCGCTCCGTCCGAGCCCCCGCAGCTTTTCGTCCCTTTCGTGGCGTTGGCGACCATGTACGACTTGGGCGAGGACGCCAGCACCGACTCGAACTGGTGGATCACCGGCAGTACAAATACGTTCCTCGAGGCGCCATCCTTAGCCTTGGACCTTGGCGAGGGCAGCGGCCGTCGCGGTGCTACGAAATGCTGCAAAGGGTCCATTCCATTCCACTGCAACTTGGTGACCAGTCGGAAGTTGAAGTGACCAAATCTTGTCGCACATTTTTTGACCACTCGCAAAATTTGGTCGTACCTATGTAGACTAATTTTAGTCCACCACGTCAGCCGTTATCCTCATTCATTTTGGCTTTTTGCTCCGCGAGCATCAAACCAGAGCGACGTGGCGACAAACAGTAATGAGCTCCTCGGTTAAGCCAGTGTATGTGCCCTCGCAGGTGCGCGACGCGTGGTTCCAGAAGCTGCGCTCGCCCGTGGCCAACAAGGGATGCTTCGACTGCAACAAGCGCCACCCCACGTGGGCCACGGTCACCTACGGCGTCTTCATCTGCCTCGACTGCTCGGGCTACCACCGGCGCCTGGGCGTGCACCTGTCGTTCGTGCGCTCCATCGACATGGACGAGTGGACGGAGGACCAGCTCAAGGCCATGTCCGTGGGCGGCAACGCGGAGGCGCGCAAGTTCTTCAAGCAGTACGGCGCCGCGGACATGACGAGTGTAGGATAATTGATCCACTTGAGAGGAAGAGATGCGTTTTGACAGGTTGGTGCTGCTGTTGATCTACGGGCAGATTGAGGCCAAGTACAACTCCAAGGCGGCGCAGCTGTACAAGATCGCGCTGGCCAAGAAGGTCAAGGCGTCCACGCTGCAGATCGTGGCACCGGAAGCGGAGGAGGTGCGGGGTGTCTTGAAGATTGTAGACTTTGGGGTGATGGTGCTTCTTGACTGAAGAGTTTTTTGTTGTTGTTGCTGTTGTTTTTGTAGGAGACTCGTGACAACGAGATTGATGGGCTGGAGGCGCTGGTGAAACACGTTGAGATCAAGAGCGAGACCAATTCGGCTGCGGTGCATGGCCACTTGCAGCGTGAAGTACCGGCGGCTGCTCCTGTGGTGAAGAAGCCGACTCCGGCTGCAGCTCCCACACAGCCGTCGGGTTTGCTGAGTGTGAACCGCCCCGTTGTATTGTTGGGGGTGAAGGCTGGAGAGGCCACGACCCCCGCTACCACTAGCACTACGCGGCTGAACACGCGCACTAGCAAGGTACGATTCGTCGCTAATGTGCTGAGTGCAATGGAGCGGCGGACAAATGGTATTGGGCTGTTTGTTGAGTACAGGCAACTCGTCTGGGAGCTACGAAGCTGTCGATCGGCAACAAAGCGACGCGCCTTGGAGCAACAAAGTTGTCGTCAGGTGGCGATGACTTTGACTTTGACGACATTCCGTTTGAGGTGCGTGAAGATGTACTCGGTTCTAATTGCCTGTGTTGGAATGGAGGACTCATGAAACTTGCCTCGATACGATGCAGAACCCGCCTCCGCCATCACCTACCGCTGAGGAAGTGTCAATGGAGAAGCAAATTAAGGAAGATGAAGCCCTGGCACGAGCACTGCAAGAGGCTGAAGAGTGAGTATATTGCATTGTCGGTATTGTTTGCATCGATGGCTAATGCTTCCATTTCTGTGTTCAATTATATGCAGCGAGCGCACAGCAGCTCGAGCTGCACCCGCGCCTGCGACATATCAGCCCGCTCCGGTGCAAACGCAGACTCTGGACAAGTACAAGAACGCCAAGTCCATTTCGTCCGACAACTTTTTCGGCGGTGAGGCGGTGCAGGCTGACAACTCACAGCTGGCACGATTCCAGGGCTCTCAGTCGATCTCAAGCGACGCTTTCTACGGCAACAACACCAGAGGACGATCCGCGTCCGGGGAGCGTACGTTTGTCCGCTTCGTTGACATGGACTCACAAGGCATTTGATTTCTAACTGCTGTATTTTTACTATCTACCGAATGTAGTGACGGATGAAGCGGCCTACCAACTGCAGCTGATGAAGGACAACATGGCCAACAAGGCTGCTAAGGTGTGCAGTTTGTTGATTCAAGTGGGACCTGTGAAACTGTACTAACATAATCTATGAACTTTGATGCAACAGCTCAAGAACATGACGAGCGGCTTCTTCAGCGACTTGCAGACGCGGTACTCGTAGATAGCAACATCGCTCTGAAGACGGTCGGATTATCCGGATGTAGCCATCGCTTCCACGTGGCAGCTCACCAGAACCTGCGCACAACTAATATAGCCGGATGAACGGGTGCAATCCGACGATCTCAGCTGGCGTTTGCAGCACATTAATGATTCTAGAATAACAATACCTTCTTAAAATGATGTCGTTAAACCAAATGACTTGCATCAGTACCCGTCTAAACCGATGCAGCTCTGGTACACGCGTCGCTTCCAGCCGAAGGGCGGTCATTTCTGGATATCCGCCGTCTTGCTAATCCCGTGCCGAATATGTTGAGCACCAAGCGTGTCGTGCTGCTGGCCCTCGTGGCGCTCGTGCTGGGCACCGCCCCGGTCGTGCAGGCCGACGACAAGGAGTGCGAAGGTATGAGCGGCTGCTGCAATTGGGTCCAATAAATCGGTGGAGGTGCGACTTCTGACACGCACTTTGGCTGGTGGTACTGTTGCTGCAGTGTGCGTCAAGGTGATCGACGGCCTCAAGGTGACGTACGCGCAGCTGCTGGAGGAGTCGCCCAAGGCCAAGGCGCAGGCGGTGGCCGAGAAGGCCGTCACCAAGCACTGCGGCAAGAAGCTCAGCACCAAGGACAACAAGCTCGTAAGGATTGATACACTGCAGTGTACCGCCAAAACGTAGCTCTCGGTGGGCGGGGGACTGACAATTGCTGGTGATATGTGGGCAATGCAATGCAATGGTGCAGTGCTACAACCTGGAGCCGCTGAAGAAGGACGTGGCTCGTCAGGTGTCGTTCAAGAAGGACTCGCTCAAGATCTGCAAGTCCCTCGAGAAGAAGAACCCGGACTTCTGCTCCATGCGATACCGTACGTCGCCCTGTGATATAGTGAGAGAAGGATTCAGGTGCTAACTGGTTACTGTTGTCGTTGCTGTTGGTTGCTGCAGCCGTCAAGACGGATGCCAACACAGACTACTCCAAGATGCGCGTCAAGCAGCTGCGGAAGATCCTGGGTGAGCGCGGTGTGGAGTGCGTCGGCTGCGTTGAGAAGGCCGACTTCATCGCCAAGATCAAGGCCACCGAGTCGCTGCACTCGGAGTTGTAGACAAGTAAGGCGCGGCGAGGCCGGGACGAGCCGTAGCCAACATCACGGCGTCGTACAGTCTCGGTTCGCAGAGCCTAATGATTCAATAAAAGTACCAGCTACAAATCAACCCGCGCCCTCAATCTTACAGGCTTCTACAAAGACGTCGGAAGAGCGACAAACTCTTCCTACTGAAATGGCAACATCGGCTTGAAGGTTACGGAAGCTCATACTATTAAATTAGCGACGATAGCGCAGCAACCTGCCGCTCGTTAGGCCTCAGACACCAGCACTTTGCTCTCTGGCGACGGAATGTGGCACGCAAGTCGGTTTGTTGTCGTGCAGGCAAGCCGCTCGATCAGTCGTCGCTCCATACAAACGGGAGTGGATGTACAGGCAGGTTGGTCGACGCTTAGAGACCGAGCTGCGCCGTGCGCAGGATCTGGATCACGGAGGAGCCCACGAGCACAAACAGGAAGAAGCCCATGAGGATGGGGCCCACGCTGTAGCCCTTTTCCTCCTGCAATAAGGCGCATCAAACAAGCAGCACAAGGGTCAGCTTCTGCAGCGTAGAGTACGTCTTAATGCCAAGCTTTGCCGCACCTTCTGGGGCTGAGAGACGTGGCCGCGTTTGGTGATGTTGGCCAGGTGCTTCTCGGAGCGCAGACGCATCTTCGCGGGTGCGGCCATGGTGCTGGATCGGTCGACTGGGAACCTGCTGCTTGATGCGGATCTGGAAATGGGTCGCGGCTTGGCGTCGTCTTGACGCGAGGTCGAGTTTTGTCCAATCGCACCGCCGGCCACGTGTCGCTCCGATCTTTAGAACGTATCTGGTTGGTGTGGCGCACACAAGATGCGTCCTGTAGACTACGTGGACCACGCGATAGAAATTCCGGTGGTCGATTATAGGTAGAAATAAAAGAATAGTGTGCTCGCCTGCTACGTCATTTACAGGTAGCAGTGCTGCTAAGTGCTAGTACTTGGTCGAGTTGTTTGTTGACCGGAGGGAGGGGGGAATGCTTGCTTACTGGCGCGCGTTGATCTCGCTGGCCAGTCTGTTCTCAAGCAGCATGTGGCTCTCCGGCGCGAGGCCGACGCAGGCGCGGAAGATGTTGATCATGCACTCGCGCTGCGCGAAGAGCGCGTTGACCACGGGCGTGCCGCGCGGCACGAGCGGCGCCTTGAGCATGTAGCTCAGGATGGACAGGATCGAGTGCAGGTGCTCAAAGTCCTTGGCGCCTTCCTTCTTGAGCGTGATGCGCTCCGCCAGCTCGCACACGAGCACGAGGTCGAGGATGAGCGGCGACGCCAGCAGCGAGTCCTCGCACGTGTTGTGCATCGAGATGGTGTTGTTGCCGTTCATGAAGATCTTGGACGTGTACTCGTCCAGCGCGCGCTTGCTGTCGCCCACGAACGGCACGTACTTGATGACCACGACGTGGTCCGGGTGCTCGTTCTCCTTGTAGAGCAGGCGGTTGGAGGCCACCATGTCGTCGACGACGTTCGACTTGGAGATCTCCTTGGAGCGGAACTGCTGCGGCGCCGACAGGTTCTTGCCATCGTTGTTGCCCAGGTGGTTGTAGCTCACGATGGACGTGGGCTTGATGCCGGCCGACACGAGGAAGTCCACGAGCACCGACTTCATCTTGGTCTGGCCCGACTTGAAGTCGTCGCCGCCCACGAACACCTTCTTCTCCTCGGCCAGGTCCAGCACGCCGGGCACGAACGTGTTCTGCGGACTACCGTTGATGTACGAGCAGCCCTCGAGGATCGAGGCCACGGCGAAGACGGTCGAGGGCGACACCTCGGCCTCTCCGGCCTTGATGGACTCGAGCAGGTTGGCCGACGTGTCGTTCACGCCCTCGACGATGTCCGAGAAGCGCTCCGTGTTGGCGGACCAGAGCACGATGATCTTGTCCACGCCGTTGCTCTGCTTGAAGTCGCGGATCTGCTGGCGCACGGCGTCGAGGTTCTCCTGCTTGGAGCCCTTGAGCAGGTTGTCGGCGCGGTCGGCCTGGTTGGCGGCGATGAAGTCCGGGTAGTAGATGGAGGGCAGCGGCTCGATCTTCTCCAGGTACGGCACGAGCTGGCGCTGCAGGTCGTGGTCCAGCACCTGCGCACGCTTCATGGCCTCTGCCAGGTTGAGCGACGAGATGTCCCAGCCGCCGATGACCAGGTCGTTGGGCGAGACCATGGGCAGCAGGTTGTGGAAGGGGATGTACACGCTCTCGCCGTTGGCGTTCGTGCCGAGGCGCACGGTGGAGGCCTGCGTGACGGAGCCGTAGTAGTTGGGCTCCTGCACGCCCTCCTTGGTGGTCCACGTGATGTGGTGCTTGTTGGCCAGGATGCTGGCCAGCAGCGTCGAGCCGTTGTTGCCGCCCAGCCCCACGATCATGACGCCGAGCTTGGGCACCTTGCGCTGCGTCTTGAACGTGAACTTCTCCTCCAAGGGCGTGGCCACCGTGCCCTCCACGCGCGTCGTCGTGTACGAGTACTGCGACGTGATCTCGTCGTCCGTGTACACGACGTTCTTGCTGTTGACGGTGAAAGGCTCCTGGAAGAAGTCGGACGACGCCATGGCTGAGAGGGAAAAGGTCGAAGGCGGGAGCGGGAGCTTGAGCTTGGCGCGGAGAATTCGAGAGTGAGGATCGCGGTGGATGCCGGCGGCGGCGTCAGCCCCCGCCAAAGGCGATCGCCAAGATACCGGAGTGCACCAACCGTCGCGCGGCGTGCACAGCCGCGGCGTCGACTGTCTATCACCGCACGTTGGCAATTTCACTTGCTGTTTGTGAGCGGCGAAAATGTGCCGGCGACGGTCTTGCTGCTGCTGTTGCCTAAAGTCTGGAGGCTTTCAGACCGGCGATAAGAGGACAGCGGATGTGTGGTTATCGGCATGAAGCTCATGCGGTGCGTCAACGGCCATTTAGTTAGCAAAACGCGATGCCGGACTTTCGTCCGCAGTCGCCTGGTGCGAGCTGCAGATGATCGCCACTCAAAAGCTCAAAACTGAAGCAGGGATCAGAAACGGCGGCCGCGGCACCACCTTATCCGGGGCGATGGCTGCGAGAGGGTTCGATTTAACCCTGAGCAAATCGTGCTGGCATTCGCAGAGGCATCTCTCTTTTCGGTCCACGTTGCCAGTCAGTCTCCTGAGCTTCATGTCCGTCAAAGCACTCGCTCCACCAGTGTACCGTCCACGCCGGCGTCCTCGCCAGCGCTCGGTTTTGCAGAGCTTTGCGGAAGCGCTGCTTCGTTTTCGCTCAGCACGTCCTGCCGAGCAGGAGCAGAGCACAATCGGCATCTGCGAAGTCGACGCCAGCTCACAATCATGCTGCCGCTGGACTCTCTGCAACACGCCGGCGCTTGCTGTTTTCAGAGCGCGTGGAAAAGACGAGCGTGATGTCATGCCACCCGTGCAACTTCAGGATCCGCTCCGCAGTGGATACTCGCCCGCATCCGCAGGCAAGCAACATGGAACGATTGCTCAGCCATCCCCGCTAGCACGCAACCTTGGTCTCCGCAATGGGCCACGGCGATGACGACCCAACACGGGACTGTGGCCCTCACGCCCGCAACGTCTGGGAGTGCATGTGCTCTCTGGATCGCGCCATTCCCCCAGCCCCGTCATACAAAACGCACGATCACTGCACACTCCGATCTCCTATACCCACGCGCTGCTCGTCCTCCTCCCAGCCTGCGAGTCACAGTAACAAAATACCAACGACGAGTCAGGTCCAGTGCCGCACCCCGTGGCCTCACATGTGTGCTTGCTGCAGCGCAAGTTCATGAGTGCCTTGGGTCGAGATTCGGAGGGCAACTTGCCGGTTCATTTTAGCTTCAATGTGGCTGGGTGCCGGAATGGTTGTAAATCACACAAACGAGGCTATTTTGGCGCAAAACCCGAGCCAAATACCGTCATTCTGAACAACCACGGGGTTTTGTACTGAGAAGCTGTTTTTGTACTGGTACATAACGAGGCAAACTACCATCATTCTGGTGCAAGTTGCCTTTTGGTTGCCGTTGTTGGCTCGCGCGGTCCGAAGGCAGGACGTACAGTACCGGTACCTGGCCGGGCGACGCCCGATCGACAGCGTTGGCGCGCAAAACCATGAGAACGCATGAGAATGCATGCGCTGACGGTCTTGGCCGCCCTGCGCGTGAGGTAATAATGCCGAGCTCTGATCGAATTTCAGTTTGCAAGCTCAAAAAGGTCGCTTAAATGAGTATGAATACGTGCACAACTGCTCCAAAGCTTTCTTGAAACGAAGCACGTCAAACTTTGACGGCCAAAATGTCCCCAGTCATCGTTGCAGCGAGATTCGGATCTATCTGCCCTCTCACCATGTCACCTCAACTTCTCTAACGTGCTGATGGCAGTGTGCCTTTTCAAATTATCCCTACACCATTACGACGTACTATCGTTGAAGATTACTATCGTACAGTAGAACCATTTTATCGAAAAATCATAAAGCAAAAAGCAAGAACAGCACACATCGTCCCTGCGTGTGTGATGCGGCATCGAATGTCAAGAATCAAAACGCGGATTCTTGGCCAGAAGGAGAGATGCAGTCATTCTCGCTGCTGGCGCTACAACTTCACCCTTTGTTGATTAAATAAAACTCGCACACATTGCCGCAGGAAACTATAAACCAAGGGCTGTAGTCCCAGGTTGTTGAGCTCAATATGTACCACTAACTGTACCAGTCCTGTACAGCGGTGTGCACCACGCTTTTAAATGTGGTCCACGTCAATCATAAGCCAAAAAAAGATTCGGAATGAGCTCTCGAAGTGTATTTCTGTGACTGCATCTATTTATACCGTCCTAAGTATATCCCGAGGTACTATCATTCCAGCACATGTCGCTATACGCTCCCTCAAGCTCCATTTATAGAAGCAAAGCTCAGGCTGGACAAGACAGCGAGCAGCTCCGTGACAGTGTGCATCGCTTCGACTCGCGCGCAACGATGGAGATCCCTGCGCCGCTGCTGAACGGCTCCATCACGTACCTGGTGCTGACGCTGCTGGCCTGCTTCGCGGGCATCGGCATGGGCGTCACGGGCAAAATGAGTCGCGAGAACTCGTCGTACGTCAGGACCGTTTTGCCTTCAAAGCTCTCGTGGCACTAATCACTAATCTCAAATAATTGTGCATTTGTGTCCTGTCCTCAGAGTGTTCACGCTGCTGGCCTTCATGACCGGCATCTGCCTCTGGATGTTCTGGTGAGCAAAGAGACAAAATGGGGCTGTCCTGAGATTTTGTTTTTGTGCTGACCAAATTTGTGTTTGTATTTGGTGATGCAGGGCTTGCTGTTGGCTGCACCAGTGGCACATCTTGGTGGTCCCCACGTACGGCGCGGAATAGGACGGAACTGCTTGAAGGAAGAAAGCAGGCGACATCTTCTAGAGCCGGCGACAGAAGTTGATCCTTCGTCGGGCGGAGCACCTGCTGCCCAATAAACAATGGAGCGGAATACGAAGTCAGATTTATTTTTTTCTGCTTTCGTCGGTTTTGTTGCTGTTCAAGATCTTTTTGGTCTCCAGGATTTTGGCAGAAACAAATGCTTTCCTTTGTTTTTGTTTTCTCTGGACACGACTGTGCCTGCCTTGCAACTAACACTACGGCCTAAAAGTTAAATCGCAACTGGTCTGCGGCTGCAGCTGTACCGGCGGCTTGACCGCCCACCCCAAATGTAAACTGGTGCGAGCCGTAGTCCATGTCCGGTGCGACGTCAAAGTCTTCCTCATCTTCACCATCGAAGTAGTCACGAATAATACGCACAGATTTCTCGTAGATGTCTGCGCAAAACACGGCGAGATAGGGTTGTTAGTTGCGTGGATCTGTTGACCATGGTACGATCCTCCTACCTTCTTCTTGATGAAACTGCAGGTTCTGGATCAGCTCAATGCCGTCTGCCTCCTCAATGAATCGCGCCATGCGATTCTCGGTGTCCGTGAGCGACATGTCTGCCTCACCCGCCCGAAGAATATTTTCCAGAGCGTCCAACGACACGTTGATAACACGCGGGTCTTGTACATCCAGAAGTTTTACTAACGGAGGGATACACCCTGTGGACAACAACCATACCCAACACTAACGTCAGATATATCAACGAGAGCAACGCCACGACGGGATCAGCCGTACCTTGTTGCACTAAATATTTGATCTGCTCTGTGGTGCCACCAGACGTGGCATTCGATATAGCCCAGGCCGCTTCTTTACGAACATCAAACTCGGTCGACATCAGCTGGAATAACAACGGCGGGATGACATTCGCATCGATAACCTCTTGAATTTGGCTCGGTGTGCCGGCAGTAATGTTGGAAATAGCCCAACACGCCTCCTTCCGAATGAGTTTCTTCTCGTGCTTGAGCAGAGGCACGAGGCGCGGCAACATAGCGAGATCCAGCATCAACTGAGTCTGCTGCTCGTTGCCAGTCACGACGTTCCCTATTGTACGCAACGCCGGGGTCTGGATAGATGTAAGTGTGTGACCCACTAGATCCACCACTCGACTACACACACCAGCGTCAATAACGGCCTGAACAGCGTCAGTTGTGCCATCCGAGAGATACGACAGCGTCCAGCACGCGTCCGTGATAACCTCCTCGTCGGGAGAATAAATGAGGTGCGGTAGCAGCTTCAGCGCTGGACTAACCAGAGCAAATTCCGGTCTGGGTTTGCCACGACAAAAATTCGACAGCGTCCACGTAGCATTTCGGAGAATTGTGATCTTTCCTGACGATCTTCGCAGCACCGCTAGCAACGGCATCATCGCGCCCGCATTCAGCACCGAGTCGCGGCATTGTGGCGAGTCGCCCGAAATATTTCCCAGAGCCCACACGGCCTGTTCGCACACGTCCTCATTCGGCGATAGCAGCAGTCCACACAGCAGCTCGACTGCGCCGCAGCTGATAACCACCTCCGTGTGCTCTGTCGTGCCGGAAGCAATATTCGTCAGCGCCCACGCAGCCTCAAACTGCATCTCTGGTCGGTCGTGCTGCTTCAAAAACTCCACTAGCAGCGGCACCACGCCCAAGTTGACCACCTCCTGGATCGGCGGGTTATTCTCTGTCCACCCACCCAAAATCAGCATCAAAACCCACCTATATCTCCCACCCACGTATAAACCACTACCTACCGAGCGACAGCAACCGCTGAAGCTTGGACACCGCGTTCGACTGCTCCATGGGGTCCAGCGACTGGATCATCGCCGCGATCTTGGGCAAATCCGACACCTGAAAACCCCACCCAGCACCCAACATCCACCCATTATTACTACACCGATCCAGACCCCACACCTCGTGCATTAGTCACCCCCAAACAGCAGTAGAAAGCGTACACTGACGCCGTTAAGGGAGCGCATGGGCACGTCCGGACTGCTGGGCGACTGCATCGCCTCCACGTTCATCGCGCTGTCCGCCACCTGCAGTTCAGTCACCCACACGGATAATTGAATAATTAGCGCCCTCTACACAAGAATAATGAGAGTTCTAGAGCGATATTTTACCGCGGGGATCATGCGTCGACGCTGGTTGAGTCGCTCCTCGCGGCGGCTCTTGCGGATCTGGACGGTCGTGTCCTCGCGCCGCCGCCGCGTCTCGTCCGCGTCGATGCCCTTCTTGAAGCTGCGCATGCGCTCGGC
>JAIKVD010000171.1:0-28147 GCA_024679075.1 Phytophthora uliginosa | reverse complement strand
GCGCGGCCCCGACTCACGTACCCGTCCAAGGTCACGATGGAGCGCGCGCGCGTGGTCTGCGGCGAGGAATCCTCGGCCGACGTCGCCATGGTCCACGGTCTCACGGTCTCCGCTAACGAGGCTAATGACAGTGTCTGGGTGGCTTGAAGTTTGTATGGGCAGAGATGAAGCACCAGTCGAACGCTAACGGCTGGACTGTGGCGTTAGACTAAACGATGCCCAGCCACGTCTGGAAGCTCCGAGCGAGCAGTTTGCACTGATGGAACTCCTTCGCCATGGCGTATTTGCCCTCGCTCTCCACGACGTCGGCAGCTCTGGAGTGAGCCCATGACGCAGCGACGCGTTCGACTCGCTGCTGCGCTCGACGGCAGCGAAGTCGCAGCTTGGCACGTTGAGTGGCAACTCGTCGCCATTGACGAAAGGCCTTTGACCTGCGACATCGAGACGCGAGCTCAGCGGCAGCAGCGAGTTGACTCGGACCGCCGCGGTACAGACAGCGGTAGAGGTAGAGGCGGGTGTACGACTGCAGGACGCACGCCTTGACAGCTTGGCGAGCGAGTTGAGCAGCTCGACTGAGGGTCTTTGGACTCGTCGGTGGCTGTGCTGCAGTCACAGCTTTTACTGCAGGCTCGACTACCACTCGCAGCTTGACGCACGGCCTCTTCACTCGCAGTCGCACTCGACGACGCGTTGCTTCTCGTTGAGTTGCTTCAGGTGCCGCGAGGCTGCTCACTTGACCGTCCAGCAGTGTCGACGTCAGCTTTTCAAGCGCCGATGACTCCCGTTGGTACTCGCGTCTCACCGACGCACTCACCAACAGCACGTCGCTCTTAATGAGCTTCAATTGCTCGTCGAAGTCGGAGCAGAGAGCCATGAGCGAGGAGGCACTGCACTTGACAACTTCCGACCGAGCGCGACGGGCTCGTTCCTGCGGGTCTTTGGGGCTGTTTGCATTCGAAACTTCACGCCCTTGAGCCAGCTTCAAGTCCGCTTTTGATGCAGCTTCATGTTGTCTTGCAGCTTGCTTCCTGAGCAGGAAAAGCTTCTTGGCGCGGGCCAAGGCAGGGAACGCAGCCACCTCGGCCATGTCTCAACTGCTGGTGCCGCTTCAACATGGGTACACGATTATCGGATTTGACAGGTGACTGTTTGTTTTGAGCCAATCAGGAGCTCACTTTCGATAAAGGAATGGCGGCTGATGATGGAGATGATGGAGACCTTAGCGAGTGACAGCGTGCGTGCAGGACGTCGCAGTGGCGTGTGTGTGTGTGTTCTGGGCCTTGTAGCCGCTGGCGTGGAGGGGGAGGGGGGCCGGAATCTCCCATTCAGCAAGGCGACGGGCGGTGGAGGCACATGTGGAACAAAGTTTACCGAATTGCTACAAGGTTTACACGGAGCGGGGCGGAGCTTTACACATATCTTGAGTTTTGTATGCATTGCGATCGACTGGAGGTGGTCTGATGGACCACCTGTAACCCTAGACAAGGAAGTGGAGGGAGAGTTGCCTCTGCAAACAAGGGAGATGGCTACATTTCACGGGGGGAAGCTCGTCCGAGTGTGTTGCATGTTGTTTGCTGACCTCTTTCTTCTCCTCATACTCGGGGTCGAACGAGGAGTTTGTATACTCAAAAGGAGGAAGAAATGATGAGGTTTCAGTGGTGTGTGTGAGGCCCGATGTATGTGTGTATTGCGATGCTCCGCTCTGTTGTTGACGTTGTTTACACTTTAGTTTACACTTGTTCCAGTGCCTCCTGTTACCTCGCTTTGCTGCGTGGAGTGCGTCAGTGGATTGATGCACGGTGTTCCGGTCTCGCTCGCTGCTTAGCTCTACGTCGGTTGGCTGTGGCTCGGGTGTGCCATGCGCTGCGGTGGTGTTTTCATTTTCCTGGTTCCTGCCAAGTACTTCCAAGCGTCGGGGAGCACAATGGAATGGTCGGTGATTGATGTTAGCCGTGCGATGTGCTGGGGGTGCAGAGAGAAGCTTTGTGGGGACTTCATGTGGTGGTGGTGTCGTGTTCTTCCAAAGGGTTGCCGTTCGACTGTGTTTGGTCGCTTTTTGAGCGCTGGGTCCAGTCACGATGTTTGCAACAAAGGTTCGCCCTTGTCTGTTGGGAGAAGATGGTGCTGCTGCCGTGCGGATTTCCTGTAGCTTCTTCTCAGTGTACAGCTGACTCATTTCCTGGTCTTCACGTCGTGTCCGGTGTTTGGGTCGTCCTCGCGAATACCCCCGATGTGTCTGACTGGCCGCCAAAATGAAAAACGACTTGTGCTAGGTACATGACATGAGCCTTGTAGTGAGTGTATCTATATGTCAATGCCACACAGTACGCATGTACTGGTGATATGCTTGGGGTGGCTAATGATGAACGTTGGAGTCATGGCTCACTACAAATTATTATGTTTTTTGTTGCGTAAGCTCACTCACGTGCCCATCAATTGTCTTTGTAGTGCACTTGCTCGCATCATTTCATCATCATCTCAATTCTCGTGAAGCACGTCTAGCCACGAGCACAAGAGTGAGACCGTCCATAAGTACTGTCGTGAAATTGACATGCTGATGAAGACTCTTTATTGAAGTGTGGCAATTTAGCAGCTCTAAAACATCACCGATCTGCCCATTCAAATTATTCCAACAGTGTCAGACATGAAAATTACCAGGGCTCATAAATGACCGTGGTCGCGACAGATACGGCTATCACGAACTATAAATAGTTAACCAACTTTTTTTCCTTCCCTTGGAACATAGTATGTTATATGGTGTTCAGGATACTCCTACATGTATGGGCAGTTATATTGAAGTAATAGTTGGGTATTTCTCTGAAAAGAAGCCGCTGGAGTCGAGAAGCCAGCTCATTGCTTAACATACATGTATTAACTGGTCAAAGTATTGGACAAGAAATGGTTTCTAACAACGTGTGCTGTAATGTAGCGAAGTTTTAGGGTGGAATTCCAAAGGCTCAGTTCACATTACCACCGAGCTCAAGCAATCTTGATCGACACTTGTTACAGGTACAAACGAAGGGTACGGTGTTAAAGACACGCTAAGAGTCCATCTGGGGACAAAATATGGTGTGTAGTGTACAAATAGGGGACAAACCGTACAAACACACGAGCAGCTGAAAGATAAATAAATTACAGCTTGAGATAAAAAACGGCAAAATTAGACACTCCCACGCTGGTCGTGAGGCCAGGTCGGACCACGGTTTAACGGTTCGGACCGCACGGACCGCAGGTTGAAAGGGATTTGACCGTGTAGTGACGTGAATGTTGCGCTAACCGAGGATGGCTACACGCATGTTGTGTGAGTGTAGCGACGACTTGTGCGTTGAAGTAGCAAAGACTTGTGCATTCAAGTATTTTTTTACTTCAACTTACTGGTATTTCAACCTACTTCTACTCCCGGTCTCCAGCGCAGACTTTAAAAAGGTACCGGAAGCGAAGGTAACCCAGCACGGTGCGTCTCCGATCTGGCATGAGCACGCCACGCACTTGGCATTCGAAGAAAATCGCGCAGTATAGTCCACAGTTGGTGATGTCTTCTTGGTACGGCGACGTGACACGCTTCATTGTAAACTTTCGCGCTATCGCGGGGACAACTTCATTCACTTGTGTTTCCAGAGCCAAGTAGTTGTTTATGCTTTGCATAGGATCGATTATGCGGATCACCGAGTCGAGGCAATTGAATACGACAGCACATCAGTGCGTTTCGATCCACATTGGCACTAGGACGATCTGATTCTTGCTTTCGTAAAGCTCAGTCGACGATATCAACTCAAGACGCGGCTCCACTAGGCTGATATGTGAATGCATTGGATTGACAATGCCGACTACAAATTTTCGCACGTAAAATCCTAGCTCCTTCAAGTACCCAAAGGGTCGAGTCTTGAAACCACTCGTTTCGTCGAAACCACTGCAGCTCTGATGTGGGGACAGACCCAAAAAGAGTATCCATGGTCAAGCTCAGGGGCAACTCCTCAAGTTGGTTAGCAAATACCCCAATATCTGCGTGGACAGTGTCGTTGAAAGGGGAACCCAAACTGATCCGGTCGTACTTGCTTGATCGTATCCATAAAATCGTGTCCGCCATTCCTTCCAAAAGCTCGAAGGCCGAATGCCAGCGCTCCATAGTTAGAATACCCTCCTCTTTGATGGTCCCGACGCCCGTAATTTTTAATCCGAACGTGTTCGAAGATCGCATGGCTTCAGATAGGGAAGCACGATACGTTTTGATGCCCGCAACGCACTTCTTGAAGTAGGCCAATGGATAGACTTCAGTGACACGGAGGAGGGTCGGGCGCGATTTGGACAGAATGACGAATCCGGTGCGTTTCTATTGCGGAGCATCCGCTTGGATGAGGCTCCCGAGCACGGGCATCGCGCTCAAGACGGTGTAGGCTTCTGCGATGGTACTCCGAACCGCCTTCAAATCTTTTACTGATACAAGGGTGCCGATCACAAGACGCTTCTTCCTTCGACGTTTTCATTCTTTTGCTTGTTTTGCTCAGCTTTCTGAAAGCGCTTGATAGCAGGCCGATCTCTGCTTCGTACCGATTCACTCAGACGTGCTCCATCGAAATATTCGTCCGTATCGTCGACCGACTCTTCATTGCTATCACTTCAGACCACCAAATTACTCCAGTCATCATCATCCACAATACCTTTACAAGAAGACTTCTTCTTTTCTTTCGACTTCTTAGTGAAGGCCTTCGCCACTCTAAGTCCTGGGGCCGAGTTCGGGGTGAATTCCGGGTTCGTAGTCGGAGATGCATGCTTGTCAGGAGTGTGTTGATTTGTTCCGTTGGTCTCAAGGCTTGTAGTTGAGCTCGCGTCGACTTCTTCACGCGCCGGTGAAGACACCTCTTCCGTTGGACTAGCACTGACAAAAGGTTCTGGCGAGTTGTCACAGTTTGTGAGGTTTGTAGTTTTCTCAGAGCTTGGAACGGTAGCAGGTACTGGTGCTTCCTCTGCGACGTCAGGGACATCACCGCGCGTGACGATGACGTCAAACTCCTTCAGCGCCTCACACATTGCCACAAATGTCGTGGTCCCCTGCTTGCTCATCGCTTCCACTACACGGCCTGTCATATCCATTGCCGTTTTCCACTTCGTAGTTCCATTCAACACGGCGTGTCGTGTCGAACGCATGTGTGATTCAGTTATGTTGTAGGTAGACCTCACGTGCTCCTCGCCCGGCTTCTCTTCAACTGGCCGATTCGATTCTGAAGAAACCACCCACCGCGGGTTAATGTACGATGTCGGGATAGTGTGTTTCTTCTTCATGTGGCGTCCTTTGAACATCACGTGGTGACAGGAAAGCAACCTTGTCCTCATGAATGTGCAGGAACACGTGTATGTCTACAGTTTCAAGAAAGACTTGCTAGTTAGCACCATGGACAGTGATCACAATGATGAACACATATGAGTAGACCCCATCGTACCTATATGGTACACCTGTGCAGTCCGCTCCGACTTCAACTCGAACAGCGAGGTATGGACTATCTTGACAACGTAGCGCAGAAGCTCCTTGCGAAGCAAATCGAACTGTTCCTTTATCAACACGTATGCATGAGTGCCGACCATGGAGGCAAACTTTCCCAGTTGCTCATAGGTTGTGTACGTCGCGCAGTATGACTTTCTTGTCTGCACGTGCAAACCCAATTATGAGCCGTACAAACCTAACTAAAGTAAGTACAAACGCTACAAACGAGCGGAACGCGTACAAATGTTGAGAAACGTTTCTTACCGGTGTTCTTCCATAGGTACTGTAGTATCAGCCGAGGCTTGGAACCGGCTAGACTGAGCTCACGACAACGTCGATGACACCTTCATCACGAATTCGCCGCTGCGTGGGGTAGTTCTGCAACACATTGCGTGGTTATGCGTGGTCACACAGCGGCTTACCTTCACTTGGAAGGCTTGGTGACGTTTGTTGTACATCATTGTGGAAGAGAAAGAGACCTTGCACTCTGTACTGCGGACGACGTGTCCACTCCGACGACCAACGCCGCGCGCACGGCGATCCTTCGCGTGCGTACATTCGAACTTGGGCCAATACCCTCCGGAAGTAGCTCGTCCGTAGTTCATACCTCCTTGCCCTTGATCGCTTTGTTTCGCGTCTCTGATGGAGTGGAGGAGCGGACCCTGAATAGTTGGCTAGTAGTTTGCTGGTACTCGTGTAAGAACGTCTCGAACGTCTCCCAGCTCTCATGCCACACTTGACGAATGGACGGGCAATCAACTCGTACCGGCGTCGTATCCAATTCGCCCGATGACTGCTCCTTAGTCGAGTTTAGCAACATCGGTACAGACAAACGAAGATATTTGAGAGCCTGCGGATGAAGGGGGAAGATAGGACACGTCACAAACTTACCTACCAAAAGATGGCTGCCGTAGGGTACGAAGTTGCGGCACGTGGCTTGGTTGGGCGGGAAGCGCTTGATCGGCCGAGGGGAGAATCGAGAATGAATCGAATGGCCGACGAGCGCAATGATTTTTCTGAAAAATATAAAAGTGAGAATATAAATTACCACTCGACGTTTGACGACAGGTGCAAACTTCGTTTGTACCTGTAGTCGTAAGCATCTTGATCAGTGATGTAATTCAAAAAGATATCACTTTGAGGCTAACCCGAAAGACGAGATGTATGCATTTTAGTAAATGGAGATTCGTGTATGGCCCTGCATACAGTATGGGCCGTGTGGCACACTGTACCACTCATATAGGATAATAAAGTGAATAAACAGACCAATGAGAGATGCGCCAGCAACATTATATTGGACGTGTGGATAGATATAGCTGCATACGCAATGACAACATGCTCAAGTTCAGTCCAAGACCGTACTTTTACAGGATCATTTCTATAGTACCTCTTTTCGTTTAGACTCTTGAACCAGCTGCTTACCCTAACTCGCCCAGCGGATGGCGATGCAGTCTGTCACAGCCACCGGTTCGACCGACGACGACGACGAAGAATTCTTCGACGCAGTAGGCAATGCTGTTGAGGCCACGTGGACCCTACATCGCGGCAATCGAGAAGCCTCGGCGGAACGATGTGAACATGACGATGATCGACGCACTTGTGCCATGTGTACACTCACTGACGGTGCCCTGATGGAGTCCGACCCGGTGATACACGACCAGACCGAGCAGCAACCGCTGTCTCCGTCCCCTACCTCCAACCTCGCGCCTACGCTGCCCACGGCGAGCGCGGAACCTGTCGTGACGCTGTTCGGCCACAACGCCGCAGCCTTTGGCTGCACGTTGTGTCCGTTCAGCGCCCGCCAAATGGCGGATCTACACCACCACCGCCGCTCGTGTCACAGCACTGTTACTTTTGTGGACGACTTTCATGCCAACTGCGACTGCGACGCTGTCTTTGCTGCCCGATCGGCTGCCACTCTTCACGCTGTGACGTGACGTGGGGAGCAGCGCAGACGACCCGCTGAATGTGTTGATGCGGCAACTCTCTCTCTCTGAACTCAGCGTCTGGGACCGGGGCATCGAGCCCCGCGCTGGGATGGCCCTGCCTTGCTGGGTTCTTTGGAGCGTCGATGTCCCCCCCACCCCGCTCTTCGCCCGTAGACGGCAAACGCCGTCGCCCACGGACCCCAACGTGAACGTCGACTCCACGGTACATTCTGCCACTGAGTCCCTGCCAGCCCCGTCGTCCCCTGGATCCCGACCGGCTCCACCTCCAGCTGCACGTGCAGCGCGGCGACGCCTCTCAACTCGATGGGGGCAACGTACAACCGTCTTTGGTTCCCCACCCGCCACACCTGAGGTTGTACTTGATACCCCGGAGGAAGGTTGGGTTGAGGTCAGTCATTTACCGGCGACATCAATACCAGCGCACGAACCGATGGATCGACTCGGCCACCGCCCCCGGCTCCTTGTCGAACGAAGCCTCGGTCAATTACTCGGTGGCCCCCCCCTCGACCAACGCCTGTTGTAGTCCCAGATACGCCTACGGAAGGATGGGTCATGGCCGACGGCACCCCTCAGCAAGCTCCGCTCTCGAACGTCGAGACTGCACCGGAATCGTCGGCTACGCCTTCTCCTCGGCGTCAAGCCACTAGCGCGGACCCTACTGTATCGGTTTCTGTATCGGCACTACCTGACACGACACCACCGGGAACGGCTACGAGAGAAGATCAACCTGCTGTTCGACCAGCGTTTCCAGCGGGGCCGGCCCCAGTCACATGGCGTGACCTTGCTTCTGTTGTCTCGGGGCCGAGGGCGCCGTTAGACAGCCTTGCTGCGTCTGACACTACCCACGACCACGAAGGGAACGCTGCGGTCACCACGGTGGCCGCCGCCGCGACAGACATCGCTACACCCCACACGGTCTGCGATAACTTATCCACGACCGGGGATCCTCACCCCAGTGACGCGACGTCGATGGACGTGGATGCGGTTGGGCCTGCCGACATGACCCACACAACGGCTACTGTTGGCCCTAATCAGGGGACTCGCCGCCGTCGCCGCCATCGGCAGCACGACGACACGACTCACCCGGGGACCGAGACTCGCGCCGGAGCGAATGATTCTGACGAATGGCTACTACGCTTTGACGGTGCTTGTCGTGGTAATCCAGGGCCTGGAGGTGCTGGAGCTGCGCTTTTTGACCCGTCCGGCAAGATTGTGTGGAGCTGCGCGCAATACCTGCCAGGCAATAGGACAAACAACTTCGCTGAATACGCTGACCTCTTGGCTGGCGTCTCCAGTGCAGTGCATCATGGCATCACCCACTTGTGGGTCGAAGGTGATAGCACATTGGTAATCGAACAGGTCTGAGGCAATGCAGGGGGCATTCACTTCTTCGCATGCGTCGACATGTCCGTGCACAGCTTGGCCAGCTTGCCCACTTCACCCTCACACACATTGACCGTGTAGCCAACCACGTGGCGGACAACCTGGCTAATGCGGCGCTGAATCGCAAGGGTACCAGAACAGAATGCGGTACGCATCCCCGTAGTGATACTCCTGGCTGTTGGACCCCGGGCAAGATTCATCACGAATTCTGTCGAAGCTACACCGGTGGTGAGGCGAAGTGAAGCGACCATGTCTCCCGATGAGCAGGCAGACATAGCCCGTAGAGATGGAGGCGAAGTCTTTCCCGTCTTTGATCTCAACTCGGGCGCGGTACCAGCGCGACGCCCTATACTCCGTCTCCGTCAGCTTGCTACTGCAGAGATGGAGAAGGCAGAAGCTGCAGTGGAGGCAGTTGCGTCCACCCTTGCAGTCAAAATCTCTGATACGGACGACTGGAATATTGGAGAGGGGTATCTTACCGCGATGGCTACTCGACTTTACGAGGCACTGCTCCCGTACTCCGATGCGGCTGTTGATAGGGATGCCAACGGTTCCACCTCTGGTCGACGTGGCCAACGGTCACCGCGTCCTCAAGCCTCGAGCAGCCAGCGCCGCCTCGATGACCCTTTAAGGCGATTAGAAGAACAGCAGCGAGGTGCTCCGGACGACCGAGCTGCAATCAAACGTGCACGACGCAAAGTTGGCAGAATTCGCACCGCAATCCGTCGGCGAGAGATGCGCGGCCACTTCCGCTTGAGGGAGAAGGCCTGTGTGGAAGAGATACTTCGCTCCGCGGAGATCACCGATGCCACTCAGCAGACAGCGACGGGTGAGACAACCGCGACCACACCGGCCAGGCACTCGTCAAAATGCCCGATCTCCCGAGCGGACTTGGAGACTCACTTCATCGGAGTCAACACTGAGCGCAGCAGTTTTGTTGCCGGCGCCCCGATTGGACGAGCTTTTCGTGCAGCGCTAGAAGGACTTCCTCCAGGTTACGAAAGCTACAGATGCATTCGAGAGCGACATTACACTGGATGAGGTGGAGGCGCAACTACACCACGTGACAGCTTCCTCGGCACCCGGACTTGACGGTATTGGATATGCTATCTACAAGCGCTTCGCACCGCAACTGCTGCCGCTCCTGCACGCAGCCTTCACGTTCTGTTGGCATCATGGCCGGGTACCTCGCTGCTGGAAAATGGGCGTTCTTCGTCTTCTGCCCAAGAAAGGAGACCCTATGAACCCCGGTAATTGGCGTCCAATCTGCCTTCAACAGGCAGTGTACAAATTGTACGCTGGTATTATTGCCAAACGTTGTACTCGTTGGATGGAGCTAAATGAAAGGCACACAGACGCTCAAAAAGGCTTTCGAGCGTTTAATGGATGTGCCGATCATAACTTTCTCGCGTCGGCTATGTCGGACCAGTCCAAGCGGCAAAATCGCGCTCTCTACATCGTGTGGTACGATCTTGCCAATGCTTTTGGCAGTGTGCCACATGAAATGATGTGGTTCGTGCTACAACAACTGGGTGTACCCCCGTCGATCGTTTCGGTTTGTAAGGACCTTTACACGGACGCGGCTTTCATGATCTCGAACGCTAAGGATAGCTGTACCTCCCCGATCCGCCAGCTCATCGGAGTTTTCAGGGATGTCCACTGAGCCCTCATCTGTTCACGGCGACGCTGATCCCCCTACTGCGTGCACTACAGCGCCTCCCCGACGTCGGAGTGGAGCTCTCTGGCGACGATAAACCAAGTGTGACGGCATATGCCGACGATTTGAAGGTGTTTAGTACCAGCAAAGCAGCCACCCAGCGTCAGCATGACTTAATGCAGCGATTCCTCAAGTGGAGTGGTATGCGAGCCAACGCCGGAAAGTGCTGTGCGATGGGCGTGGCGCCTAATATACATCGGGTTGTCCGGCGTGATGATTTGAAGCTTACGATCCATGATGAGGCGATCCTGTCACTCTCGTTGGGGAAAGCTACAGATTGGCGACGGTCTCAATCACGAGCATCGACGCTTGGAAATGGCGCCTCTGCTGGACCGAATCAAACGGCAAGCGACAACGCTTTTTCAATCGGGACTGGCTCCCTGGCAGGTGGTCAAGGCATACAAGGTGTACTTGCTGCCTCGACTCGAATATGGGCTCCGCTTTCTACGGCCACTAGGCAGTCAGCTAAAAAGTCTCGACGCACACATTCAACGTGGATTTGGCCACCTCTTACGGCTTCCGAACCAAGCAAACAATGAAGTTCTTTACGCGCCAACCTCATGTGGAGGGCTCGGACTTCTACCTCTTGGTGAGATGTGGGCGGCTATACAAATAGCATACGGGTGGCAACTACTGCATTGCCGGGACGCAGAGGTACAGAGAATTGCCCGAGCACAGCTCGGACAAGTGGTGCGCAAGCGGCACAGTGTCAACGACCACTATTGGCGAGGAAAAGAAGACGTTCTACTTGAACAATTCCTCAATAACAAGCTTCGCAACTCGCCATATGTGCCGAAGAAAAGGCACCACGCCGACATTGAATCGCTCTGGTCGGACATTCAAGGTCATCTGGTGACTTACAAATTGGCCTTTGAGACGGTGTTAGACTCAGAAACATCTGCGTTGACCACATCTCACACGCCTGTCCCACATGGTGCCCTGCACCTAAAGGTACCCCACTTCAAGCAGTGGCTTGGTCGAAAAACGGTGCTTCGGCATTTAAAACTGCACCTCAAGCTCCGACACAAGGCCAAATGGGAGTCGATGCCAGCGCAGGGGCGCACGGTATGCGCACACGGTGGACGCGGTAGCTCGTTCATCACCAACCCCCGCGGGCTCTGGGATGCCGACTACACTTTTGTGATGAAGGCACGGCTTGACGAAGTCGATACTAATGCCGTTCTCAAGCGGAAACAGCTGCGTGCTCACAGAACTTGTCCATATCCGGGCTGCTCCTATGTCGAAACTCTACCCCATGTGCTCCAGAAATGTCCAGGAACTGAGGCGGTGATCACGAACCGCCATGACGTTGCTCTCAATATGATTACACGGGAGCTAAACGCGCGGGTCAACGCATCTAAGGGACGGCTGCAACTTCGAGTTAACCAGACAATACCTGGCTATACTGGGTCCGCCCTCCGGCCTGATATACAACTCTAGGACAAGGAGGCGCGTACAGCGGCGATCGTTGATTTAGCCATCCCGTTTGACGCTAGGGCTGATAATAACGGGTCAGCCTTGACCGAAGCACACGACAAGAAGATCGAGAAATACAAGGTCATTGAGCGGCACCTAACCGACAGAAGCTGGCAGGTCAAGTCTGGGGCGATTGTTTACGGGGCACTGGGCTCTGTGGCGACGTCCAATCAACGGACGTACACGGACACACTCGGGCTACTCAAACGCACCGGGCGGAAGCTGGACCAGCAACTATCAGCAGCTGCCATCCGAGGAAGCCGTCGTATCTGGCGATGGCACGCGGCCCAGCATATTCGCAGACAACGTACCAAGCGCGAGGTGACGAGAACCGGGGGGGGGGGCTCGTCGCCAATGCAACCTCGCCAACGGAGACCAAGGCAGATCTAGGCTCTAAGCAAGCCAAAAGGAACCCACCCATGTAGGGCAATCTCTCAGCACAGGAACTCCCGTCAAGAGTCTATTACAGCATCCAAAGTCTTCACAGGCTCACTAAACGGTTTCGAACCTGGCTATACACTTCTCTTACAGGATCATTTCTATAGTACCTTCTTTTCTATTCGACTTTCCGAATAGACAATTTCAATAACTTTGATGATCGAATTCGACTTCATTCATTGACTCGGGATGTCGGTGGTTGCAGTGCTGGGTCCTCTTTTGGACTTGGTCTCCCCCATTGATGAACGTTCGCTGTCGCTATTCCAAGGCAGCGTGAGTGAGTGGAATGATATGAGAGGTTATTGTTTTCCATTTACTTTACTTTTTCCAATTACCTGTCTACCGCTCCCTAAGAACATATTCTATGTCAACCGCCTATTGCTCTGCAATCAAACCCTGTGTACTACATTGCAGTCAGATCACCGGCCTTCCTCGCGATGGGATCAGTCTCTTCCGTGGATTATGACCGCGACTCGGGTCGCTACCCAAATTGCGGATTGCCTTGGCGCAACCTGACCTCGTTGTTATCGGCTATTTCCCCGTGAGGTCATCGCCCTGAGAATTGCAGCACGCCTTGGAGCCGACCCCCCCTTCCTCTCAACCGGAACCACCAAGCCATCGGATAACAGGGCCCATGGCCGTAGTCGACACGGTTGTTGACCAGATCCCACTAGTCGACCGGCCGAAACGATGTCTCTGCCTCCGAGGGTGCTATACACGAGCGGACAAGCTCAGACGTCGATATGCCGGATAAAACCTATCTCTATCCTCGTGTGGACTACGCGCTCCGGCATCGAAGGCCCTTTGACGAGCAGCTTGAAGGATTTGACAGGCATCTACTGCGAGGCCTTCGTAGGCTGCTGCACCTTCCAAAGCAGTCGACCAATGAATTCTTGTATGCACCAGTCACGCGCGGTGTCCTAGGTCTGCTGCCGCTGACGGAACTCCACGGGGCTCTCCAGTTAGCATACGGCTGGCAAGTACTTCACTCCCCGGATCCGTATTGCCCGAGCTCAACTGAGGGACGCTGCAGCCGCTCGACACCATCTCGATATGTCGTACTGGAGGTCGCGTGAAGATGAGCTCTGCCAGATCTATTTGAACTCAAACCTACAAAACTCCATTCACGCACAGCCAAAGAAGCACTACAATAATATCGGCAATTTGTGGACCGACATCCAACGTCGACGGCAGAAATTTGACCTCAAGTTCGAGGTAGCACCTAGGAACGCCGCGACGGGAACCCCTGCTTCAGCACTTCAACTACGAGTTCCTAATCACGAGGGCTGACTTGACCACCGCACGATCCTGCGCCAAATTAAATGCACCATGAGTACCGTCACTGGCGGGAATAGACGGCGCTAACGAACCAAGGCCGTGTTGCTCGTGCATTTGGAGGCGCTGGTAGCGCGTTTTAACCCGCCCTCGGTATCTCTGGGAGCCCGACTACCGATTTGCCATCGCCGCGCGTCTCAATCAAGTAGACACTAATAGTGTTTTGCAAGACAAACACATCCGTGCCCACTCAACTCGCCGTGAGCCCGGTTGCACGTGGAAGGAGACTTTGGCGCATGTTCTAGGACATTGCAAGGGCACCGAAGATGCCGTACGTCGTCGCAACGATGCTCCTTTCAAGCTGATCTCTAATACCGTCGTAGCGTCTCCGCGTCGCAATCAGCGTGACCGCATTGATTTGCTGATCGACCCGACGGTGCCCACACTACTAGGCCCAGCTCTGCGTTCAGACCTACATTTTTACAATCACGCGACGCGGACTGCGGCTATTGTGGATCTTGCGATTACTTTCGAGACACACTTACGACACTGCGTTGTCCGCCATGGCCAAAATTGCAGATCAGAGGCGCGTAAAATATGCCGGCGTGACGCGGCACCTGGAGAGGCAAGGCTGGTCCGTCCAGCTGTCGGCGCTCGTGTACGGTGGCCTTGGCACTGTCGCAAATGGGAAGCAGAACGTACTCACCAAAGAGCTCGGACTTCTGAGCGTGAGGCTAAGTACCTCGACAAGCAAGTTTCAGCGTCAATCATCCAATCTAGCCCACGGAGCTGGGCTGACCACTGCATGAAACACGGGCTACAACAGCGCCCACACCAAACGGGCAGTCGGGTGGCAGAAACCAAGGGGGGGGGGGTGCTTTCAAACACCGATCGCAACTAGACGAAAGTTAGGCCCTCGTGGCCAAGATGGTCCCACCCTTGAAGGGAACCGCCCCGTAAAATCCAGTTAGACCAGGAATATCCTTCACACATACCACACGCGTAGTACTAGCACCACGAAACCTGTTGTTCACTCGAACGTAGATATTTACTAATAATTACCATGAAAACATTCAATTTCAATAACATTGATGATCGTATTCGACTTCATTCATTAACTCGGGATGTCACTGGTTGCAATGCTGAGTCCGCTTTCGGACCCGGTCTCTCCCATTGATGCGTCCGCTGTCGCTATTCCGAGGTAGTGTGATTGAGTGAAATGATATGAGAAGTTATTGATTCTTCTACTTTTCTCTTTCATTTAATGTTCAACCTCCAACATACAAATGTATCTGCTTGTTCAAATGCTTGAAATCTCCGCGTCGACTGCATCTCGAACTCCTGCTCCAGCATACAATTGTATCTACTTGTTTAAATGTGTGGAGAAGCAAGATCGGAGAAATTGGAGACTAGAGGTGATTGGCAGAAGACGGATTGGGACTAAGCTCAGTCGCAATTTCGAGAGACTGACCTGACTGGATCGCGTCAGGAGACGGGACCGAACAAGCTGCAGAGCGCGGAACGGGAGATGCACGAAGAGCGAGCAGAGCGGATGTTGGTGGCCTGGTCTCGGATCAAGGGAGACGAAGAATATTGGTGCGGAGTGGATCCGGATGTGGGATCAGGTGGGTCTGCATCTGGGATCAGATGGATCTGGATCTGATACCACGGATCTGGATCCGGAGCCAAGTTGAGGATCCGGCGATTACGACACGACTGGAGGGTAGCTGACGCCACAACGGGGGTAGAGAGAGGTCGTAAAGTCGGTAGGTACAGATGGGATGATAGCAGAGGTAGGGGGATAGGTTCGTAGGGTGGGATCTGACTTAAGCATAAATCAGTATCGAATTTGCCTTGGACACCGCAACCGCCTTCTCCCTCGCCTGGAAACGGGAACTACATTGACGCTGCAAGGAGTAGAAGCGTTAGTGGTAAGATATCTAGTGTTGGTTAACCCCTTGAACGCGGATGGGTTCAAAAAGGTATATGCTGTTCAGAATAGCATAACAGCAACTTGGTTTCACTATACTCCAAAATCCGCAAAAGTGGATTGTCGCCCCTTCCCATATATCAATCGCGTTTGATTGGGCCACGTGCACAAATAACGCATTCCTATTCGATATGGAAACAGGTGGGATAAGTACCGCCGATCAGCACAAACTGATTTTTTTGAAAACTTGGGAAATATCGGTTCCCCTTTGCCGCCTTCCAACCATGCCAGTCATTCTTTGTTTTCGTCGACCAGTAGACACCATGGACTACGCTATGGATTTCAAGGCAATTTGGCCGCTTCTACGCAAGGAGAAGTGGACATGGAAGGCAGCGACCGGGATCCAAATCCAGTATGAACATTTTTGTATGCTGTGTGGACTAGCGTTTACTGACTTTGTACTTTTGGTGTTCATTTAGCCACAACTACGTCAAACCAGGTCGAAAATTTAGAGGGGGGAAGCAAGGTGAAGACTTCTTCAACGGTGAGGACGACTTGTTGGCCTACGTGAGGTCCGACAAAGCGTTGTGCGCGCGACTCAAGATCTCCAAGGTCATGGTGCGCTCGGATCAACACGTGCTCATATTTTATTGAAGTTTATTGCACAGTAGCTAATATTCTTTATGAAACGGCATAGTTCGCAGTACAGTCATCCAAGATCCCCCTGCTCGTCCTGCACCACCTCCGAAGCCATCTCGCAATCCCTGCCCAGCCAAGCGTCCAAAGACGTCGCCAACTTCTACGGCCGCTCACAAACGCTCAGCTGCCAAAGCCCAGAAGAAAAAGACGAAGAAGCAGGTGAACGAGGAAGCCAAGCAGCGACGGCGCGATCTTGCTGCTTTCGACAAAGTATGGGGTCACCAGAACATCACAGGTGGGTTACGTGTTCTCTTGATTTTTAATATTCCATCTAATGATGTTTGTGATGATCAATGGAAAGACGCGGACGGAAAAGCTGTAGAGCCACCTCCGACTACACCAGCGTCAACGGCGTCTCCCCCATCTCGTGCAGGACCATCGGATGGTATACGGAATTGGTGTTATGCTTATCTTACGCACCCAGATGCTGACTCGAAATATTTATCTATTTGTGAATAAAGCTGACGAGACCGGTGATGCTGACGAAGAAGGTATATCGTCGAGCGATAATCCTGACGCGGGCGCCCTTGCTCCTATTAATGCTGACGTAGACCGTCCAGCTCTCGCGGATAATGCTGACCAGGATGCCAGCGTCCCAGCTACTGCCGACGTGAACAATACTGCATTGGTCACTAATGCTGACACAGGCGAGTCTGCTGCTGCTACTGCAGACGCGGACTGTTTATTCGCTGAAACACATGCTGACGTAGACATTTCGCCAGCGGTAAATCTAGATTCGGAAAGCTCGGAGGCGGTTCGTAGTGCCGACGTGAACAACACGTGTGTTTCGAATGCTGACGACAATCACTATTGCAGCGACGAAAGTGTGGAGGAAGTACCGCAGACTCTCAAGATGAGGCGTACAACCCGACGACGATGAGGACCAAGATGGCGACCAAGATGTAGATAGTGCGAGCGATGGGAAGACGAAGGACGCAGACACGCGTCCTGCTTGCGTCAAATTCTCCAGACGGGTATTGCGCGATCAGGGTGGGTCATCTTCGCTACGCTTCGACTACGCCGACATCTTGGACCCAAATTTCGTTGAACCAAGCGGGGAGAACTCGCTAGATACCGACGGAGAAGGCGATGACGACTCTGCAGAAGCCGCAGCTGGTGAAAGTGATGATGCCTTTAGTGACACAACTGATGTGCAAGACTGACTGTTTACAACGAGAACTGAGTCGTATGACTGAGCTGAAGAGCTGGAACATTTGCACATGACTATTCAAGGTGAGAATAAAAAATTTACGCTGACATGATCATCTGCTAATTGGTTTATAATGCTGACAGAGTCATCTGAAGTGTACAATGATGACCAACTCGACGAAATGAAACATACTGGGTGGGAAGTGTTGCCGGACAACATTGTTGCTGAGGTTACAAATGAATCGGCGGTGGATAAGATGTACGACGGATACTGCGGACCATCCAGAGATATCATGGCAGCTGCGAAGTCGCCCCTCAAGCTCTTTTACTACCTCATGCCCAAAACGTTTTGGAGGAAGGTGGCAGCGCAGACGAATTTGTATTGGAGGCATACCCTGGAGGCCCGAGTACAGAAGGCTGAAGAGAAGGAACGCTTGGTGACGAATCGAACCCAACGTAGTAGTGCGCAGTTACGAAGAAAGCTTGAGAAACTTCAGAAGGTTTCCCCCCACGAGATTGTGCAATGGGTTGGTTTGATGCTCGCTCATGCGCTGAGCCCATGCAAGCAGATGGATCAGCACTGGACTACGAGGGAGCTTGGCGTTCATCCTGTTGGCACCTTTGGGAGAGTCATGGCGCGGGACAGATTTCGCGAAATCCCTCGGTTCATCCACTTCACCGATAATACCAACCAAGCCGCTGCCACAGGTAGAGCTGGGAAGATTCGGTCGGTGCTAGCGACACTTGAGAAGACATTCAAAGAGGGTACGTGCTGGGTTCGCGTGTTGCTATCGATGAAGGCGTGCTTCCGTCACACAATCGGCGCAACCCTACGCGGACATTCATGAAGGATAAGCCGCACCGCTGGGGTTCGAAGTGTGTCATGACGTGCTGTGCTGAGACTGGATACTGCAAGAGGTTCGTATGCTGACATGTTATACATTATTGTTGGCTATTACACTGACATGTTTGTTATTCGTTTTAGAGTCGAGCTGGATATCGGGAGATCTGGTGACACGGAAGGCTCACAGTCTATGGATACCAAGAATGGACCCGCGGCTGTCATTCGCAATATTGCTTGTGTTTCGGGGACTATCATACGAAGGATGCCGACATGTCATCGGTGACCGATACTACACATCAATTCCGCTGGCACAGCAGCTCCGAACCGTGGGGTTCAACTACGTCGGGACGATTCAAAACGACCGGAAAGGCTGGTGTGTGGAGCTGAACTACCCCAAAAAAAGCGTCAAGCGCGAACCCCGTGGTTCTTTCAAGATGGCGGTGGCCAAGCCTAATCCGGGACTCGTAGCGACAATGTGGACCGACAATACGATCGTCTACTTTTTATCATCGCAAGTCGTTGCTGAATCGACAACTGTTCGACGGAGAGAACGATCAGGCCCCCCCATCAATGTGCCGTGTCCTGGACTTGTTGCTGAACATCAGCGATAAATGGGAGGCGTCGATCGGCATGACCAATTGCGTCTCCAATCGTACTCCATGCAGTTGTTTATCAGGTATTACTGCTAAGCTGACATGCTCTGTTTACCAGTACTAACTTATGCTGTTGTGGACAACAGATTCAACAAGTACTACAAAGGGCTCTTTCTCGGACTTCTTGACATGGCATTGGTCAATGCCTACATCGTTCACCGTCATCTGTGGGAGAAGCGACCAAAGAAGAACTCTCACTTCGAGTTTCTTGCGCAACTTCACAAGGAGCTTGTGGACGAGACGGAAGATAGCTTCACCCAATCGCGAGCGCCATCCACCGACCAAAGCGTAACGGAACGACCTGTCGTGACTCAAAGTGAGCATACCCTTACTTAGACAACTGATGGGCGTGTGAATAGTGGTATCCAGCGTCTCAGACAAAGCCAATGCAAAGTTTGTTCTGTCTACAAGCCGGAAGGAAAGAAGAGAGGAGGGACATCAACATACTACTGCGCGAAGTGTTCGAAGGTAAGCGAGGACTGGTCACTCTGTGCAACAAGGTGTGAGGCCATCCGCAGAATGAAGGCTTCACGTGCGCGCAGATCTGGCACATTGTATGGGAGAACGGCGAGTTTACGCCAGTTGCAAGCCACATCAGAGACGGAGGTTTAGCAGCTGAGTAGGTTAACTGAGAAAGGGAATGCAATACATGTCGATTCGTTTGGGTTCGTCGTTTCCTAGCCTTCTTTGAGAACGCGCAAGCTACTGTCCGTCGCAGTTTGAAGGGCGCTCTGGAGTACTATATAGGGTATTTAATCTCCAAGGCATGGATCAAGACAGAGACGCCGGGTCCGACGTGGAGTGATGCAGATTTGAGTTTATCAATCACCGGAAGGAGCTCCACAACTCATGGCCCAGGATCCAGTCATGCGGACCCTGCGGCCGACGCAGATCGGCGATCAAACGGGACCTGTCACGACTCCTGCAAGTAACAAGCAACAAGCTGGACGCGATAAAGAGCCTCATGAACCTACTGCAAGAAGCCGGACTAGTGGCAGGATCGTTCGATGCGGACAACCTGTTCAGTCTAGATCTACGGATCTTGCAGTCGTCGACCAAATGCTCTTCGACAAACTGAAGGTTCTGGTAGGAGAAGCCATGACAGATCCAAGTTCAGCCTCTAACCCTGATTCGCCGACCCAGATTGGCTCAACTGGAGACAGAACCTCGTCGCCGTTCGTATCAGCGGCGGAGGCAGGCTCAGATACCTCGTCGGAGCCGCTGCTGATGTCGTTGGGACCTGCGGGTACAGCCATGTTGCACGCCAGATCAAAAACTTCCCGACGAACACCTACCCGATCTCGAGTCAAGAAAGCCCCGGAGACAGCGACGTATCAGACGACTACAGCCCCCAACCCGGCAGTTTCGACGGACAAGCTGGAGTCTTACTTCCAGGCCGCCATGAGCCGATTCATCCGAGAACAACAAACGGCCATGCCAGGCATAACTGCGAGAACGACGCAGAACCCGGGGACCCGAGATGTCGAGATGGAGCCGGCCGGACCGGAAGACCTGGACCGGCTGCATTGGGAGCATGACCCAGATGATTTGGACTTCCCTACAGCAGCCCCAGCAGTTGTAGCAGCGGCCGTTGCTGGCTCCTCCGAGTCCACCATGATCCAGAGAGTCCGGATCTCCAATATCCAACCTCAAAGAGTTTACGGGAAAGGACCAAGACGAAGATCGAGCGAGGTCTTGGATAAGCAAGGTAAAGGCGTCGTTCATGCGAGACCAAGCCTCCGACGAAGAGAAATGCTTGACCTTGGCGGATTTGCTGTCGGGGCCCGCAAAGAACTGGTACCGCCAGCTACCGAGATCGACGCGTAACAAGTGGCCGGAACTGCTCCGTAGCTTCCAGATAAAGTATTGTGGATTTGGTGTCTCGGTGACCCACCAATACTACCAGGCACGCATGCGGTCGGACGAGTCTGCCCTCGAATATTTGCACCGACTCAATGTTGCTGGGTTACTAGCGCGCTTGAAGGTCAAGGACGGCGGCGCTAAAGATCGGAAAGAACATGTTGACCATTTCATCGAGACTCTGGGAGATCCAGAGCTGGCGGACCGGCTGACGTTATTACGACTTCCCGACGCAGATGATTTGGAGGAAGTGTTGCGAGCCCTATACAGGGCGAAGAGCCGACAGAAGAAGTCAGCGGCCGGATCGAGCAAATATAGGCAGAAAACTCCCCCAGCCCCAGCGCAAGCTGCCCCCACCAGACATGTACGCGCGATCCAAGTCCAGGCAGCAGATTCGGGTTCAGACTCCGGTTCTGAGGGATCCGACTCAGATCGGGACGACTATCGCCGAATCTTCCTCGCCGCCAGCGACGAACATCCTCCGCAAGGTGGAGAGAATCTGAAGACCCCGGATCGCGATCAGCCTGATCGCCAAGCTCCGGACTCACAGCCTCGGGATCACAGATCCAGATTCCAGGCCGAGGGAGCTGACCGTGGACGCTGCTCGCATTGCGGATCCAAGAAGCATACCGACTTGGGATGCTGGAGGCATCTAACTTGCCAGGAGTGTGGGAAACGAGGGCATCCAGCTGATCACTGTCTGTTCATGTGCCGTGGGTGCGGAGAACTCCATGACATGGGCAAATGCCCGATGGAGGAGTTCTACAACCAGATTCGCCAATGGTTTGACCCCGCCAAACATGCGGGAATGCTGCCCGAAATGGCGGAGAAGATTTTAAACTTGGACGCTCGCCGGGTTAGAATCCGGTACGAGCCGAGCGCTCTAGGTATTGCAGCTATGCATACGTGAACAAGACATCAGTAGATCAAGCTAGCAGAAGGCCAGATCTATGTGATAATACATTCGATCTACATGGGAAACGCACTGCAGCCATATCCAGCCTTTGCCCAGCCAACGATTTCGTCAGATCCAACACTGCCGAAGCCATGAATCTCAACCCTGGAATACCACAAGGTTATTGTAAGCGGCAAGATCCAAACCTCTGGTTTTCGCATACAGAAGGGGAGAACACTCCCCCGAACAATCAGCCTAGTCTCGTGGCTGAATGCAGGCGATCTATGGATCCAGCACACTCGGACCTCCTTCCAGGGGAGTCGAGAGGGTACTGGAAACATCATGCCCCAGGAAAATGGTTTCGGCAGGCCAAGGTCACGGGAAAGATCAACAACGAGAAGGCGGTCATACGCTTTGACACGGGTGCCGAAGTGTCCATCGTAGATACAACCTTTGCTCGTAAGGTGGGATGCTACATCGACAAGAGCCATAGTGGGCATTGGTGATACCGTGTACACGACGGAGGGAAGGACACGGATCAAGATCACCCTAGCCGGGTCATTAGTGTATCTCTTCGACATCTGGGTAGGCGATCTATCCGGTCAAGAAGCCATTCTAGGCTTGGATTTCATGGTCCCAGCCGGGATCCGGCTGGATCTAGCGGATGGGTCCATATGTCTGCCGGACGAGGTGCGGATCCTGCTCAGCGGACGCTGCCAATTATACAACGACAAAGCTAGGCTTGTGAGACTGGACCAGCATCTGCAAGTGAAGGTTGGAGAGTCTCTGGGGTTACCCATACAACGGCAAGTGACAGATCAAGATTCGCGATGGGTGACTCGGGGAGATCGATGGGTGCCTACGGTGAGCATAGGACCGGGCAGAACGGTCTACCTGCAAATCACGAATATTGGGGAGAAGAGGCTAAGCCTACAGCGTGATGAGCGGGTCGGCATGTGGCTAGCCGGAGATCGAGTACCTCGCCTCCAAGGTTTCGTGTCCGTCGGACCCGCCGCTAACTGGAGTGGCATAACTTAGCGTTACAAGCCACGACAGACGCTGGAAGATCAGGAGATGGCCGAGCCCCGGAGTTGCCCGATCTGCCGACGCCCGCAGTACCGAGTGCCACGAGCGATATGCAAAGACCAGATCACGACCGCGGAACGGAACCCGAATCCGCCGGAAAAGGCAACTATCCTGCAAATCCGGCCTATGTCAGCTGAGGGAAACCACGATCCGAGATCTGAGGACATGCCGGGGGCGGACGCGTTACCCCCCCCCCCCCCCCCAGGGCTGAAGCGAGAACGCGGACTGACGATCCGATCTCAGATCCAGAGCCAGGCAACCGGTCAAGTGAGGCGGAACTAGCTTCGAACCGAGCGAATGGGAGCTACGAGTACCACAGGCGTCAATTCAGGAACCGCTACGGCACACACGAAGAGCAGGACACGCAGACCACTAACGAAGAAGGGCGCTGCCGCAGTCGAGTTGCCAGCCCGCAAGACCGCGGTTGGGCAAGTGGAGGAAGCGGACGCCACAGTGCTGCACGTGGACGACGAGTCCACGGAGGTGACCCACACGACGCTGCAGCTCACTGACGGCGAGATAGTGGCGGCACAGAAGCATAGCAGGCTGGTGCAGAAGATGCTCAAGGCGGGTAACCACCAGGACATGAAGGTGGAGAAGCTCTTCGGCCTGGTCGTGATCCACACTGCGCGAGGCAAGCGTGTCGTGTTGCCGCCTACTCTGTGGGCTGTAGTTTTCAAGGAGCTGCATGGATCAATTTGGGCGGGGCATTTGCGTGGTCCTCATACCTACGGCCGCGTTGCTCAGCTATACTGGTGGCCAGGCCTCCATGGTGAAGTGACTCGGTGGGTTCGCGGCTGTCAGGAGAGTGGTAGTCGAAAGGGTCGGCTGCGGCAGGTGGTGCCGCCGCTGCGGAGTCTGCGCGGAGGCGACGTTGGAGATAGATGGGCGTTAGATGTTGCTGGGCCGTTCCCGATCGCGTACGGTGGTGTACGCTATGTGATTGCGGCACTCGAGTACGTCACGAGGTATGCAGTGGCTCGTAGTGTGACGCAGCATCGGGCGGAAAGAGTGGCTACGTTTGTGATGGAGGATGTAGTGTCGAAGTTCGGAGCCTTCAGAGAGCTGCTGACAGACGGAGCTCCCGAGATGACGGGGCTGGTGATCGACCAGTTGGTCAGCAAGCTACAGGCAAGGCAGACGAACCCAGTCCCTTATCGTCCACAGATGATTGGGCTGGTGGAGCGCTTTCACCGTTCCTGGATGGACTGTGTTACCACCTTCATGGCTGATGACAAGCAGAATGATTGGGGTGAGTGGGTCCAATGCGCTGTGTATGGGTCGTCGACTGCGGCCGCCCAACGAACTGCTACGACGAACTGAGCTGGCTGAGGCGGGTGCCCTCACACAGTATCATGAGCGACTGCTGGCTGCGATGGCCCGAGGTCGAGTGCGCGCGGAGCAGGCTCGTGACAAGGAGCAGGCCCGGCAGGCTCGCTACTACAACCGAAACGTGAGACAACGACAGTCGTTCAAAGTTGGCGATCGCGTATGGATGTACAACCCGCCCAGAGACCCGAAGGCCACGAAGTTTGTGCATCAGTGGATGGGACCAATGTACATTGTCGAGTCTGTGGGGTATGAGAACTAAGAATGGACTGCCGGAGCTAATGGTAGCCCGCGTATCGTTCCTCGTGAATTTCCAGTCTCCGATATCGCTGCTACCACGCGTTGCAGCTGATATTGCTGTGCAGCTAGACCATGAAGATTCGAGTGCGCGGGTCCGCCCGCATCAGATCGAGATCGGATCTCGCGTGTGGCTATATTTGGATCGAGTGAAGGAAGGCTATGCTATGAAGTTAGCTCATCTGTGGTACGGACCGTTCCGCGCGACCGAGAAAATCGGAGAACACGCCGTCAAGATCGAGATCGCAGGCACCGAGTACAGGCTATTCCCCATAGTGCATGTGTCCAAGCTGAAGCTGGTGAGGACCTTCCCAGATCGGCTGGTGACACGTCTGATAAATGACAGGGCAGACCGTCTCGACTTCGACGAAGCTCTTTTACCCGAAGACAGTAGATTCAAGAGTCGGGCGAAGACGAATACGAGGTGGTGAAGATTACGGATATGAGAACAGGGAAGCGTACTCGCTATGATCGGATCTACCGCGAATTCCTGGTACACTGGCGCGGGTATGAAGACCCGTCATGGGTGGATGAGGCAAATCTTAACTGTGGAGCGATACTGCATGACTTCCTGCGGAATCACACAAGCCGGAACAGGTTCGAGGTGATGCAGTCTCACGAGGAATAGTGAGGTGAGCACCCACCGAGGCGAGTTGGTCGCTTTGGATGGATGGAAGGAAGATGGATCTGCACGGCGGGTGCAGATCGGAGGAAGGGGTACCTACATGTTTGTACAAAGAAAAAGTCCGAAGCCAAGGTAGTCGGATCCGCGACTAATAAGAACCGACTAGATCGAGACGACCCAGAACGAGGCAGATCGGAGCAATTGGAGAGTCAAGATTGAAGTCGGGAGGAATATGATCAGCAGAACGGTTAAACGCGACTCGTATGGAGATTTATACGCTTCAAAATGAGAGAGAGGCAGATCCAGATCCAGTGCTGCAGACGTGAAACTCAGTCGGCCCCAGACGCGTGAACCCCGAAGAACTTGTCCGTAAGACGCGAGATCGAGTGAGCGGGGTGTTGGTGGGGGACGTCGCGATAGTGATTACGCCAAGGATTCACGGAGTTGGCTTCGTCCAGAGCCTCGAGAAGATCCGTAGGCTCGTCTCGGTGAAGACTGGGAGTTGCGAGGTTCGCTTGGCGCGACTCCAGACCGGGGAACCAGGTGACAGTCTCCGATCGTTTAGGAAAGTGCAGGAAAACGGATCCAGCAGCAGATCCAAGTAACACCAACCCTCACGCATGGCCAAGATCAGGAGTTCCTGGAACGCCTTCCAGCGATTGCCAGCGTGAGATCGGCGGTTGTTTCGCTCCTTGCGATACACCCCGAGCCACGGATATTTTGTCACCATCGCCTTAATGATCGGGAAGGAATGGGTGGATATCCAATACGACTGCAGACTGTCGACCTCGTGGGTCTTGTAACGCTGAATCGCGAGTCCAAGACTCCCGCCAACGTCGATCTCGAAAGATATGGCAGTGTCGGTCCCTTCCATGGCGCAGAATCCAACAGAGCTCGCACGTTGTCTTCAGTGATCAAATCTGTGCAGTAACCTTGGGTAGTGTACTGCCGTCGACTACTGGGATCCAGGCGTGGGGCAGCGTATTGATCAGCTTGGTCACCATGGCCACATCTGACAACTGGGACGCCAGGCAGGGATCCCATCAGACTGGATCATAGCCCGTGCTTGGGCACGACCTGGGATGCGGGAGCGCCTCGGGGCCGAACGGCGCCACAGGACGCATGGGATCAGGCAGCCCCGGTGTTGGGCGGCGAGAAGAACTTGGACGGCCACCTGCTGGGCTCGCACCTAGAGGCAGACCGGAAGAAGGACCGTGGCTGCAGTCGGAATCATCAGATCCGTCGGGTGAGCCGCCGGATCCGGCCGTCTTGGGGCCTCGACGAGGAGACGCGTGCTGACGTCATCGCTCAGCCGAGCGGATCTGGGATAAGGCTTGCAGGGTCTAAGCTTCGAGGAGTTCGTCGGCTACTTCGGCGGTGTCCTTGTCTTCTTCTTCTATGTCACCTTCAGATCCAGCGTCGCTAGTTTCGTCTTCATCCCGATCTTCCGGTCCGCTAGCAGCTTGGTCGGCGCCGGACTCGACGCTGTCGTCGTCCAGAGCCCCTACGTTATCGGCTATCTCGCCGTCGTCCTTTGTCAGATCGACCGGATCGGAGGTGTGACTCGACGACGACCGATCGGCGTCAAGCTCGACTCCGCCACTTTGGGGCACCGGTCGAGCTTGACGCTTAGCAGGAGGAGTAGGGCCCCGTAGCATCGCCCAACAACCAGCGATTGAGTGCAAGACGTGGTGGCTACGTTGCCGAAGAACGTCCGCTAACCTGCCCCCGAATGAAACATCCCCTAAAGCAAGCTGAAGTGCATATCTACCCGCTATGGCGTGCGTTAGGAAGTATAGCGTGTGATTAATTGCTAGAAAGAATGACGCTGAAATTAATAGGTTTTAAGCGATGCAACAATTAATGCAAGTCAGTGGTGCTACCGCTAGAAGTGCGCGCAGAATGCGAGTGAATCCCTGCGCGAGGCAGCGCCATCCAGGCGTCGTACCTGATCATCCGCCGCTTCGTGTCCATCTTCACGTCGGTGCCGTCGGTGCTGCCATGCTTGCACGGGTCAGAGCCCACCATGGTACCCGTGGCTCTGGCCATCCTCGGTATGATCTCGATCCTGCCGCTGCCGCTCGTAGTCCGCCTCTGGGACGAGAACAACTCCTTCTCCTCGGCGAGAGTCGCCAAGTCCCTCGCTTTGTGACTTCGGGGGTGTTACTAGTCACAAAACCTGTGTATTTTAATGCCCCGAGAAAGTAGATTGAAACCCGGATATCAGAAGTGGGGGCGGTTTCTGTAATTAGTATGGTCCAATAAAATGAAGGCAGAACTTTGTTAGCTAATGTACTGCAAAACATGAAGTGCTGGACTTATTCACATTACCGTATCGCAAGTGTCATAATATGAATTTGGCTGCTGGATAATATCCAGCAGCCAAATTCACGGATATTTTCCTGCATGATTATCCTTTCATATATGATAATAATATTTGCAACGGATCGGGTGTCGGGGGCTCCAGGGAGAACTGCAGCACCGAGTCGGGTGTCGGGGGCTCCGAGTCGACGGCTGCCTCCATTTTACGAAGTGACTGGCACAGAAATAGCAGCTGCTATGGATGAATAAAACCATGAATTTGAGTGATTTGATTGGTTGATAAAATAGAAATGCACATCGTTTTTATCATGCACGCCCGTTTTACGTTGACTGGCAGTAAGTTTTGCATTCTGTCCGTCGGTGTACATGCAGGGGCGTTTTAAAAATCGGAAAAGCTTGTAAAAAATCCACAACCTTCTATTAAAAGCATTCTGGGAGTTGCACCCCCAGACCCCCGCAGTAGAAAAATTAACTACGAGTTGCGGCAACAGGTCCGTTCACTGGAATGCTCGTCGCTGGGCCCGCCTCCGCAAATACCGCGCGGCCCTGCTTCGCGGGCACCCCGCGCGGGTTTGCTATGGCTACGCTCCTCGCAACCGCTCACTACCGCTCTCTAATATGGTCGACCTAGCCCCAACGTTGTGGATTTCTCACAGGTTCCTACGATTTTTAATATTATCTCTTCTAGGTTTCGCGATTTCTGGCGCACTCATTCCAGCACACTTGACTTCATTAAACTAT
>JAIKVD010000170.1:0-28159 GCA_024679075.1 Phytophthora uliginosa | reverse complement strand
TCCAAGCACGTACTGCACAGCCATCACCTTTCCAGTAACAGCGGAGTACACACGACGTAGTGCTGCTAAAGTTCTGGCATGAATATGCTCCAGTCGCTGCGAAACTACGAATAGTGCAACCAGGTGAAAAGTCCGACAAGCATCCGAAAGTCCCATTACCAGGACCGGATAGTTGAGGGTATTCGTTTTGAATGTAGAGTCCAGATGGAAAATGAAGGTGCTAGGCGGTCGATCCAGCCTTCTCAATAACGCCTTCGTCGTAATCCCCACGAGAAAAGGATAAGCGTCCGATCCGTTGCCAACCACTGGCTTTCCAAATTCATCGAGATCCCACGAAAATGTGAATGCCTGCCCGTCACTTTCAGCTCCTGTGTATGCTTTCTCCCGAATCAATGCTGCAATTTCGTCGTACTTGTCGTTGTTTAATAGTTCTGTCCGCCGGTAATAGTTCACAAAATTTTGCACAGACTTTAGATCTACACCATCGGGTAATGCAACGTGGAACTTCTTTTCCATACCGAGCTTGATTCGGACAGGTCGGAGCCCTGTATTTGCCATCTCGCGGCAATATGCCTTCTGCTGCAGGTTGAGCGCTTTTCGCTTCGGGGATGTGGCAACACACACGTGACTACTGAGAGTATACACGTTCATTGTTTCAGTCGTCATGCATGTAACCACCTTGCCTCGCCATTTACAGGCCTCCTCTAGTGCACCACACGACGCCGAATCGCAGACAAGCAGTTGATATCTTGCTTGGTGCAGGGTAGGATCTCCACAAATTGAACATGTGACCTGGTTGCTCTTGTCAACAGTATATGATTTCATCAAATCTAGAAGCGCTCGGCCGGCGTCGCCGGACATCCTGACACCTATCTCAGTCCAGTTCAACCTCGGCATCACCAATTTTCTACCAGCGGATCTTCGCACTGCCCCCGCCAGCAGGCCACAATTTTCTTTGAGACTTCACGATAAACAAAACAACCCAGCATTCACACCGCACCGCGTTAGTCAGTAGCACCACCAGCAATATTTTGCGCCGGCTATCAAATTTGGCATCTGCTAAGTCGGGATAGAACAATTGGATAGTTCTGGCGATGTCGTTGTGCTCGCGAATGTGGTTAACCCTTTCACTACCAGCAATTTCTTAGAGGCCCGATAGGTACCTGTAACTCGACCAATTGGCTCGCGTTATTAGTTAAATTCCGCCAATGAACGATCAGTTCCCAAGTTTGAATTTGGCGTCGGCGTCACTCACTGTACTCCAGTTCACAATTTCAAACCAAGAGAGCGAGGGAGCGATGATCGTGTGCAGCTTCTGCGGGGAGGCGCCGTGCGAGTGGGAGCAGTATCGCACCGAGATCATCGGGAGCAGGCTGCGGATGGCAGTGCACGGCTCCAAGCGGCTCACGCCTCGGCGCGTGAAGGCGGCGCTGTCGCAGCTATACTACTACAAGAGGAACGGCCGCCTCAGCAAGACTTCGCCGGTCTACTTGCCTCTCTGCGTTGAGAAAGGCATCAAGCACCTCAACGACACAGTCAGGTACATATTGCTTTTTATTACGCTGTTGTTATGGTAATTCTAGCTCATCGAGATAGGTGATCGTCTTGTTTTTCTTCAGACGCGTGTTCACAAGTGCTTCGCCGGACGCTGCAGCGCAGACCGCGTCGAGTGCTGAGCGGACCGTTAGTGAAGTGGACGTGAGTGCGTCGCGATAGTGGAATGCACTAAAGCAAGCCATGTGGTAACCGCGATGGCAGCCGGTGCAGCCATACAGAGCCTTCCTCGAAACCCCACGCAGCGTGTACAGGTAGCACGTAAGATTACCGCTCGAGTGCTTCTTCGAATTGGGTGTAATTGCATGTAAGCTGGCATCCGCCTCCACTAATTCTTGTATTGGCTTATTAGCCTCAGGCTTGCGGCGGCGTTCCTTCTCCTGTCGTGCTCGCTGTACTGCTGTAAGCTTTTCAGCAACTCGTCGCTTGAACTCACGTAGTGTTACTCCTTTTGCTGCAGATCCAGCAATCTTTTTGATCAACTCCAAATCATTGATAAGAACTAGTTCAATTGCCCAAGTCAGCAAATTCATCGAGAGTCATTTCTCCTTGCGACGTATTGGGTTTGTGCTCCTAAGCTGGTCGATTCTATCGACTCTATTCATGAAGATGTTGTAAGCGACGACCATGGCAGGCACCTGGAATGTTCTGCGGTGCATCATTTGCTCTCCTGTCCAGCGCCGAAGTGGTGCGAGACCGCGACAAAGCTGCACCGCTTCGGGTGACGTGCCCGACAACACGCGCCCCGGCATTGTGCCCGCGAGATGGTTAGTATAGAAAATCACAGTCAACTTGTCACGAAATACGATGTAGCCCGCATTCTCCGCGATCGACATCGGTGCAATATACGGCGTCTGCAGGTGAGGAGGCAGTTTCTTCTGCGCGCGTTTGTGCTGATCTTGAAGTTTCTCCCATCCAACGGGCACATTGACTGCAGCAACGAGCTCCCATGAACCCCGCTCAGCCTTATCAACTCGTGCCTTAGCTGCCTCCAGTTCAATAGCATTCCACTTGCCCTGCAAAGGTATCCGTACAGTGCCTAGCATCCGCATTTCACCATCCGTAAAAGTCAGGGGTGTCTTCGCGAGGTTATGCCTCGTGTAGAAATTATCGCAAACGAGGAGGCGGTGACGGTTTGGCGCCGCGTGGATCTTCGTTAGGTACACATAGCCACCCATAATGCGCTCGCATCTTTTCGGCTGATTGGGATATCTGCACGCTCCAGCGTCCTGAAAAGTGCCGATCGCAGCGCAGGAAATACGCTCATATAGCGCTCCGCCGGCGTCGTTCTCGTTCGATTTCCAGATCCATTATCCCAAATTGACTATGCGTACAAACTCTCCCACCCAACTACCGCATAAAACCTCACTCCATACTTGTCGGGCTTGGACGGCATGAAAGTCCTAGCGCCCGACCGCGCCTTCGTGCGCACTGTATTCTCATCCAGACTCACGGCACCGACCGGAACAGCGATTGCCGCAAACTTCTCCTGAATCTGAGCCATTAGCCGACGGCTGTGCCACAACGGATCTTGCTCACGCCTCTCTACCGGCACGCTATCTGGCGCGTGAATCTGAAAACGTGCTCGAATACTCTCAAACCGATGTCGTGCCATTGTTGACGCAAAATCAGATTGACCCATAAAGATCTTCTGAGACCAGCGCTCCTTCATTTCTGTGACGGGGTTGAAGCTCATAGCAATTTCTAAACCAATGTAAGCATCCAACTCGTACACCGTGGCTTCAGGTTTCCCCTTCTCCTTTAGCATTTGGTTAGTCCATGTTTGCAGAGAGTCTCGGAACTCGCGCGTGAAGAAGAGCGAGAAGAGACCAAGCTCACCACGTTCTTTATAGACCGCGCGAACTTCTCTATCGCGAACGATATGGAGGCCGCTATCTCGCATGATGTTGTCGATGTATGCGTTGCCGGTTCTGCGCGTTGCTGCCAGAGGTACGTTTGGCGCTGGTTCTGCCTCTGCCTCCGCATCCACGCCCTCCTCATCTGTGTCGGACGTCTCGAACTCCCAGTCAGCGCCGTCGTCGTCGACGTTCAGTAGGTCGGTAATGTCCATTCTTGCTGCAGGAAGAATGCTAAAATGGCAGTTCCCCGTGATAGTTGAGTGGCTATCAATACGAGACCGAACAAAGTACTCACTTAGGTACGAAGTATATTCGCCTCGGCCAGCAATCTATACACCGCCTGGCGGGCTACCGCCTTCACCTATCCAGAGTCGATCCTGGCCGCGTCCACTCGGGCGGTTTCCTGGGCTTCTCCGCCGGAGGCGCCTCCACCCTCATCCTCGAGGGGAAGAATCATGTTCGCACACACGATGTCCTCGTCGACCGAACCGTCCGCAACTCCGTCCTTCGCCGTGACCTCCTCTCTCGGTGGGATACCAAAGTCTTCGTAGATAACCTCGGTCGCTTCGCGGCTCACTGACACACAACTCGAGACCGAGGATTTGAAATCGCGGTTGGTTCGCTTAGCTTCGGCTGAACTCTCCAGAGTGTCGCTGTACCACTTTTCCCAGTTTCACCTTTGGGTTGGAGAGTCAGCAGTGGAGTGCTGTCTACATGCGTGAACAACTGAGACCGTTGATGAATCGCGTGAAGGAAGTGCACCCATCGCTAAGCTTAAACGCTTCAGTGTTGAACCGCTCTCGGGACAGTTTTACGAAGATCGACATGTTCTCGCTGAGTTGGCATCCTCGGAACTCGGGCCGAGACATGTTCTACAACTCAGTGGACGACACCGACTACGGCGCGTTCAGCGACCCAAGCGACCACATGCCGCCCTTTGGTGAGCTCAAGCTATTGCGGGTGCTACGGTACTGTGATGGGGATGTGCATTTAGAGGTCTGCTGCGGTCCTGATCTCAGACACCTACTCTCACGGAAAGAATTTAAGCCAATCAGTGGTGTCGCGTTCTCTTATTAGAGGACCGCTGTGGACCTGTAAGCTTGATGGATTTGGCCGGTAGTGAAAGGGTTGACCCTTTTTAATAACCAACAACTTCTCCTCCGCCGGGAATGAAGATGGATGGTTCTTTTTTTTCGCTCGCCCTTGGTCACCCGGAAGACGTTGCCGCCCTTTCGGGCGTTTCTGCTGCTGTGGAGCCATCGAATGGCAAACTGGATTGCTGGACGGGAGCTGCTGTATGTGATGACATAGATGCACCAGGTTTTGCTCTACCGTATTCGACAAATAGGAGATTTCAATTGGCGCAGCAGCCCTGTATGCGATGACATATCGTATGCGATGAAAAAGGGAATTCGGTACAACGCGTGAGTGCGGGGGGGGGGGGTTAACTGGTCACCCGTCTCGCGGACGACATTGCAGCGCCCACGGCACTTCATCTCGGGTGGTGATAAGAGAGCATAATGGTACCGATCCCCCCTCTCATTTTCACCCTCTGGCCACCCCTATCATGAACTGCTCCAATTTTCAAGAAAACACAGTGAAGATCATCCGTACATTACTAACCGAAGTAAAACACCTGGAGCTGATAGAGAGCAACATGACCGTCATGTGCACCGGTGATGCTATATTCGAGTTCATACGCCTCGTGTTCGAGAAAAACTGCTGCAATTGGAACAACCTCGACATTGATCCTCGCATCGGCGTCAGCAAGCGACGTGCCAAGGTTTTACCCATCAGTGAGCGAAAATGACTTCGGATCAGCCGCGCGCAAACAGATGTGTGCCTCGGGAATGCAGAACCTCTTCAACGAGCTTCTCGGCTACAATTTGCAAGGTAGCGACAGCGACTCGGATGAGGACGGAGACGGTGGAGAAATCGATGAAATCAACCAACGCGGCAACTTCTGCGGGCTATGACCAGTCGGCCAACAAGGAGAAGTGAAGCTCGAGACAAGCTCTTTATGGCTTACTACGTAGTGCGTGAGTATAAGGAGACAACAGGCAGCAGCACGATTGGAAGTTTTTTGCGTTAAAAAAACATTTTTCATGGTTTCTCTCTTTTCAATGATCAAAGTCGTGCGGGGGAAGCAACTTTCATTGCGAACGCTTCTCGGGTGTGGAGTGGCGCACCCCACCCGACCTGCGCCCGAACTTCTCACATTCTCCTTGCCACACATAAGCTTTGATAAGCCACCGGATCCTCTTGCCGTGAGCATGGGGTAGTCTTCGTAAGCATTGGACAGCCACCTCCCCATCAGTTTGATAACGAGACGATCGGCTCCAGAGTTTAAGAGCTCCAATCGCCACCAATTCGGACTGAATGCGTCGAGAATCTGTTTGGGTTGGTGCCAGCCGTAGCTGCTGCCGCCTTGAGAGCTGATCCAATATCATCAGCAGATATACCACTCCCTGTCCTTGGTCAAACCGCGTTCCGAAGGCTTTGGCGCATTCCAAGATCTACCGGGCGGCTGTAACCGGGCACAGCACCTTGTCTCCTGATCGATGATGGAACCGGCACTCTTGCCGACCGAATTGATCATTCTTGGCGCCTAGTAGTCGGATTCCGACAACGTCGGCTAGGCTAGGCCGGGCCCGACTGCCAGACTTGTCGTGGAAGGTGATATCGCCTAGGCGAAACACGTACTTGTGATGCTTCCGGCCAAAAAATACATATTCCGACCTGCGCAAGAGGAAAAAGAAGGCAAGAAGCAGCCCGCCCCAAATTAATTGCCCTCACGGATTTCGTAAATCCACTTCCGTGTGAATAATGCGGAGGATAGCGGGGATGACTGGCTGCTGTTTGACGACGGGATCCGTGAATCGTCTGATGCCCCGCAACAAAATAGCATGTCCTGCGTTAACACCCGGGTCGTACCCCGCGGTGTGCTTGTGGAACCAGCGCACTGCGCACAATGCTGCAAATAGTCGAGTACGTATTGCCTTTTCCAGCCTTGTTCATGCCATACCGCCAAAGGAAGACCGCAAAGGCACCTAACTGTGCTGCGTTACCATCCAGGGCATCCCAAGAAAGCCATGGTCCGTAACCCATGAATTCGCACCACTTCTGCCATTGAATCCATCCGCGGCGATACTATAAGCGAGAGGTATCAGCTAAAGCTCCAGCTCGGAGCATAGCTCCCAGAGTCTCCAAAGTTTTCTTGAGCTCTGCGGGACCTTGACCTGTTTCCAACCAAACGACATGTCAGCAAATGTTTTTGATAAGTCCCGAGATTGCCACACCCGGCTTCCAGCGTCCGCCATCACATTGTCTACGCCGGGTACATGCTCGGCCGAAGAGTAAAAATTATGTTGAACCTCCAGTAAGGCAACTAGCCGCAGCAACATTTGTGCGAACGGATTTCGGATCGATCGGCGATTTGTCCAACATACATCCGAGGAGTTGTCAATGAAGAATCGGACGTGTGTTGGGTCATGATGGTTTGAGTTAGCCCATTGCGGTGCCCAGACTATTGCAGCGAAGACCGCGCTCATGAGCTCCCTGATGTTTATACTCAGCTCGTCCGAGACCGCCTCATTAAATCTTGCAATCTGGCGCCGTTCATCTTCGTCGAATTCCACTTGCAGGTATTCCTTTCGAGTGGGCCACAGTGCACATATACCCCGGTCACTTGCGTCCATCTGAATATAATAGTCAGGTATCCGTGACTCAATGAAGCGTGAGAGATGCACTGAATTAAGCCGCCCTGATCGGAGAATTGCTGCAAACCATCGTAAATCTTCGCGTACTTCAGGTGGAATTACCGAGGACTGATGTCTAGGCGTCGAACGTGCTAAGGCACTTATTCGTTGGAAGAACGGGGATGACGCACGTACACATGTAGCGACGTGCCGCAGGCTACCAAGCAACTTGTTCAACTGCGTGCGGGATGCTGAGTCAGCCTCGTGCATTAGATTTATTCGCTGGAGAGCTTTAGTGATCTTGTCCGGGGGTATTGATAACGTCAATAACTGAAGGTTCCAAACAAGACCAACAGCTTTTCCTACGGTGAACCAAGACGAAAATGTATCTTCATTGCAGGCGTGCGGACCGAGCACAGAAACCATTGCCGTATGGAGAGACAAGCTTGCTTCTTCCAGCCGAGAACCGATGGCCGGTTCAACACAAATGTGGTCGTCGCACCACGCTTTCACATCGAAAATACCTCGCCCAGCTATGGGTTGGTCTGGCCATGTAGGAATTGAACAGCTATGCAAATGAACAATAGCCCCACCTGCCGTCCAGTAATGCTTAGGAGAATCCGTCCACCCAAATGGACACGATAAATCAATGACAAGAATTCCAAGCTCTGGAATAGTGCCTGCGAAGCGACCAGCAGCCGCAGCTGCCAGCGGAATGTTGCGAAAAGCTCCAGCAACGTCGCCTGTTGACATTCGTGCCAAACCAGGAAACTTGGATTCCACATGGAGTATCCGACGCGCGAGAACCGCCGCACCATCGTAAGACACTTCGACCGAGGGACCGTCTTGACTTTGATCATTCACAGAGCCTCCTTTTGGACACGACAAGTCGTGAATTACTCGAGCATCTATTGTCAAATCCACGTCCCCTTTCTGGACAGCTCCGAAGGGGCTGCAGGTGACACCTTCCAGGGTGGGTAGCAAGTCCAAATCCAAGATCAAGTAGCGTTCGTCATCCTGACCTTTTCGAAGATTCTTGATAACCGCGTCGAGTGCCCGCAGCGCTGACCCGTGATTTGGTGGGGGTCGTTTCTGATGGGGAAACACAGATGTCCACGTTGGTTCGACACCGTGCTCGACAATCTTTCGCCATTCCTTTTTATATTGGTAGGACTTCCAGCCAGCAAGGTGGTCGGGTACACTGAGTGCCTTATTAGGTCGTGGATCGTTCAGGGACTCACCTCGAACCCGCCGTATGAATTCAGGGAGCTTCATCTTGGACCGTCGAAGAAGCTCGCTGTAGGCGCGTTGCTTGGAAGTGTCAAGTTGAGGTTTCTGTTTTCCCATGTGCTCTCTCGTCAATGGACTCGGTGCTGGTGGTGAAATTCCGAAGTGGCTCAACAAAGTAGACATATCGGCGCATACAATTTCGCGTTGATGGTCGAATAACTGTCGTCGCGCTCTCAAGGAGAGAGAATAGCGACGATGTTGCAACTCCAAATGTCTCCGCATCCGGTGGGATATGGTATGCTTCCGATAGAGTCAACCTCGTTTGGACTCCCGACACTGTCCACTGCTGTACCCATCCAGCGATCGTCGCGTAGCGACATACTCTCGCTTCGAATGCGCCCTGGGGCTACATCGAAGCACACAACCGGCCTGCACTCGCCGTGCAGCGGCAAACTTTCGCCACAGGGGTGGTCTGGGGACCCTCCCGGGCATACAACCAATCCGCAATCGTCGTGCAGCGGCATTTTCTCGTCTCGAACGTTGCTTGAATTATCGTCGAGACACTCAGATCGCCTACTAAATAGTGGCTTACTAGGATCGCCTTGGGGCGGATCACGATTTAATCTCTCCTCGTAAAGATCGCCCGCAGTGAGATGATGCGGGCAAAAAGTTATGTCGGCTGTTACTGGTGGGGATTGATCTGTCAGCCTGAAGTTGGTCACCCCTGATCCATTTCATGGCGCCTTCACAACTTGGACTCACCGCCTTCCAAGCTTACTTGCCGTACTCTCAATCCCCCGTACGCCTTCTCAATGAAACGCTTCACAATACCGGGTAGCTTGGGCGGGTCAAAATGCCCTCGATAGTCGAAGACACACTTGTCACCTTTGCCTGGGCATCCGTCCACCGAAAGGTACTTCATGCACAACTTCTTGTTTTTTCCGGATCGGTAGAGCCGCAACCACCTCCGACGGCACCGGGATTTGGTGGGATCCGTTGGAGTTGCGCTGGTTGCGCTGAAAGCGCGTGTTAGCGTTTCGAGCTGTAGGGGGCTTCAGTGCGGCATCCACTTTAAGACTGGTTACCCGTTGCACCACCCGCGCATAAGACTCGTGACCAAATTGGAAGTAATTCTTCACTTGAGACGCTCCCTCGATATCCTCCCGTGCTAGGCAAGATCTAAACCGCTCGAAACACTCGTCAATCCAGGCCACAAGTTCTGGTACTGCATCTGGCCCGCGCATGGATTTTGTTTTGCGCAGCAGAAGTAGAAATCTTCTCGCAGCATTGACCAACTCGGAGGCTAACGAGTTGTACATCTCTACTACTAGCAGTGAGAGTACCTCGAGAGCTGACACTACATCAGCCAAATCCTCAGTTTTGGGGGGTCGTGGGAGCTTGTTCTTCATCGAGAAGTTCGTCATGTCGAACTTTTCGCTAAGTTGACGCTCTTCCTCCTAGTCGACTGGAGAAAAGTGCATCGAGGACAAACCGCGATATCCAAAGTCCCATCCGTAAAATCCTCGAGCGACTCCCGGGTGTGGCAAGTAATCGAACTCTTTCGACTGAGACTGCATAGTCTCGGCAAATAATTGTGCATCAAGGGATGAGTACTTACCGTTCACCAACGCCCCATGGGTTACCGCTTGTTGCCGACTTGGCTTGAACTGCAACTTAGTCTCGGATCCTGCTGTAGCAACCAGCGAGTTGGAACTCCCCTTGCCCAAGTCGGCCTGCCTCAATGCAATCAGGTGATCGATATCTCGCACCATCTCCGGATCATCATCTAAACGTCTTCGTAGCGCTATCAGGCGCCCTTGACCTTGATCAGCTGGGGCCTCCTGCTTTTCATCTCGGCCACGTTTGGGCCGCGGGACTTGAGCTTCCTCTTGAACACTATCGATGGGTACTAAGTCGTCATCTGAGTCGTACAGTTGCTGCAATATTTCTGTATCGTTGTCGCCACTTTGAAGAGGGGCGCTTTCAGCTGTAGTGAGCTCGACAGGCTCCGTGAAGAGCGCAGTCGGAACCGTGACCCCTTGGGGGGCTCGGCGCTTCCCTTGGAAATAGAAAACGAAGTTTAAAATGTGCTCGATCGGTAGATACTCGACCCGAGTGTTCCTGATGTTGAAGACCGGAACTAACTGGCTTTCATCGACCTGATTCATCTTCAGCTTCCGCAGAATTATTGTCGAGTTACGTCGCGCAGACTGTCCAATACCGTTGAAGTGATCATGAGCCATGTTGTGAATCGAGCGCATTTCCGTCGGCATTACGTCCGCAACACTTCTCATGACGCAGGGTCGGAGCGCGTAAGTTTCGATAGCCAGGTCTTGTAGTTCCTCCCTCCCATACGCGATCTCGCACGTTTCGTCCACAAACGTCACCTGCAACATTCCGGACTTCGCGTCCTCCTTCCAGGAATACCCTACGACCATTCCATAGTCCCAGACTTTGGGCCTTCCGCGTGGTACGTGCGCGATGCAAAGCGCACTGCCCACGTAGGTCCCGATGCCGCTCAACGCTTCATCCTTCTTGGGTCGACCTGGGCAGCTGAGAGGTGAGTCGAAAACTCCTCGCTCTCTGTCCATCTTCCACTGGGAAACCGCTCAACGTCACATTTCCCCCGCTGTGCGGCGGAGCAGATCTTGCCGTAGGCATACCCATCCGTATCCAGAGAACCAGGCTTGAACAGAACGTACACCGTAGAGGAGGCCATACTGCTTGCGTTGAAAAGGGAGAGGGAGAGTCCGACAAGGCGGTGGGTGCGTGGAGGCTTGGAGGCTATCGAGAGCGGAGAAAAAGGAGATCTGACCTGGGCGGTTGCACGCTCGCTAGAAAACTAAACTTAGAAACTAATGACTATCACTCCTGATGATCAGAAAAAGCAGCTTTCCTCTCTTGAAGCTGCCTTCGGTATCTTGTCCGAGGAAATCGACCACGTCCGCAACGAAGGAACAAACCAACACTTGCTACATGAAGAACATGATGTAGCGTTACAGGATTCCCGTTGTCCAGCCAAAGGAAAAGACGAGACTTTGCACGGTAAGCAAAGCTTTGACACGTTGAAGTTGGCGCGAAAAAATGCTTCATAATCTTGCGCTCTGTATCGTGACGCCCCTCGATTTAGTGACATGTTGCGTTTTTGCGTCGCGCCGCTCACCACCTGACGAGTTGCCATGGCTGCCAAGTCGCTGAAGATCATGTTCCTGGGCGCGCCCGGCGCCGGCAAGGGCACGTACGCGTCGCGGATCGCGCCCATGCTGCAGATCCCCACGATCTCCACGGGGGATCTAGTGCGCCACGAGATCAAGACAGGCACGGCGCTTGGCGCCAAGATCAAGGTGGGTTAGAGAGAGGTGGTGGTGATGGTGCTAACCGAGCCAGCGGTTATGGCAATTTTCCGGCAATTGCAAGCGTTTAGGCTAGTGCTAACCGCGGTCGTTTTCTTTATCCTCTCGTTAGGAATACAACAACAGCGGGGCACTTGTGCCCGACCAGATCATCCTGGACATGATGGAGCAGCGGCTGGCGCTGGACGACGCCAAGCGTGGCTTCATCCTGGACGGCTTCCCTCGCAACGTGCCTCAGGCCGAAGCCTTCCAGCAGGTCACGAAGCTCGACCTGGTGGTGAACATCGACTTGCCGCAGTGGATCCTCTCGGACAAGATCAGTGGCAGACGGTGAGTTTAAGTTAGTGTTAACCGTTTAGGCTAGTGCTAACCTTTATGGTGTGTCTATCTAACCTGGTTAGGGTGTGCACCAAGTGCGGAGATGGCTACAATGTGGCCTTCATCAATCAGGGAGAGTACTACATGCCCCCGCTGCTGCCCAAGGTGGAGGGAGTGTGCGACTCGTGCGGCTCAGCGTCACTCGTGCAGCGTCCGGATGACGCCCCCGAGACTGTCAAGCAGAGGTGCGGTTAGACAATTTTTCCCTTTTTTTTCGTTTTCACATTTGTAATGATGAAATGTGGTTTTATGTTTAGGTTGGAGGTGTACAACCAGGAGACTGCCCCGCTCATCGACTTCTACACCAAGTTGGGCAACCTCCACACATTCGACGTGAAGAAGGGGCTGGCTGACCTGGACAAGCTCGTGGACCTCATTAACACGCAGCTTGACGTGCAAAACTGAGGAAATTTGAGTTACAAGACATACACGATTGACTCGAGTGAAAAAGTGTGAGATTTTGTTGCGATTGCTGTGTCACGCACTAATAAACACCTATATATCGAGATAGGTATGTGACCTCGCCAATGGTGCTACCTTACTGTTGCTTGCTTTTTCGTTTTTAGTTGAGCAGGTCCAGTTCCTGACGCAGTTGAGAGAAGGCGCTGCTGGCAGTGCTCGAGAGATGTAGCAAGCGTATTTGGCGGAGATATTCGCGCGCCGTGCGTATCTGCTGGTCGGTGTTGAGCGCGTTCTGCTGGCTCGGGTCAATTTGGTCAAGCCACGCGCTCGCGTTTTCAACCCTCGACCGCAGGATGAACAGGTCTCCAGGTGGAATGCAAACGTTGAAGCGGTTGGTCAGCACCATGGGCGTCAACGCAGCTACACAGGAACGCAGGGTGTCGACGGGACAAGCTTCAATCGGTGCGAGATTTTGTGGATAAACAGTCAACGCCAAGGACGGGGGCGCGGCTTTCGAGTCTTCCATGCCAGCAGAATCGTTCAGGATTTCGCTGAGACGAGCTCTTGCCAGTGCAACAGCCTCAGTTGAGAGACACGTTTCATCCCCAGCTATGACCAACCGCGTTGTGCGATTATTCGAGTTGTCGGAGACCACGACTGTCAAGCGGTCAGTCGCGTCCACCTCGAACACGACCTCGAGCTTCAATATCAAGGGTGCAGATGCACGACTCCCGTCGATAGGCACACAGCCCATACAATGTTCCACGCTGCTTGTGCGTCCGGAAATATGACTCATTTGCTGTTCCGGATCGAGCAAGCCTTCTAGGATGTCGAACGTGATCTCGCTCTGGCAACTGGCATAGTAGACTCGCGATTGTCGCGTTGGCAGCGGTGTGCTGGAAGGCACTACAATCAGCGTATCTCCACTGGCACTGCGGATACCTAGTGCCAAAGGCGTGGGCTCATAGAGCAAGGAGTGTCGCCCATTCTGTGCTGCGATCAAGGCCGTTCCGACTGCGACAGTGTGCTTGGGTAGATCCTTGATACGGTTCCAGTGCTCTGCGAAGCAGTCTCCCAGCACCTCACGGAACTTTGGCACTTGCATCGCATCTCCAGTGACCACGATCGCGTCGACATCCTCCTTCTTCACTTTCGCTCGTGTCAGAACTTGCTCGACGGTATCCGGTAGACGGCACCATAGCTCCGTTCCACACAAGTTCTCAAAATCCGCTCGTGAGATGCTGCTACGAAACCCTGCAACCGCTCCAGAGGCCGATCCAGACCCGCGAGCTCCACGTCGAGGTAACCAAGGTGGGAGATCAATCGCAGCTTGCTGCGACGTCGAGAGAATTCTTTGCGCCAAGACACTGGCACGTCGAAGGCGACGGGAGAATGCTGGACTTGCCGTGTTTATGGATGTGTCGGCTGCTTTGGCATGTTCGTAGAAGTGATCGAAAAGCCGATCTGTTAAAGCTTCACCTCCTGTTTCGAGGTCACCCGCCGTTGCCTCGACCTGAACTTCGATTCCTGCAGCTGAATCCTCCGCCCGATCATCCGCACGAACTCGAGCCAAAGTTACATTCAAGCTACCACCGCCACAGTCCACGACCAGCACAGTTTTCTCAGGGTTGGAAGTCTCGCTATTGTTTGCAGCTGTGAGGGAGTCTGCGTGGGCGACAGCAGTTGCCGTAGACGATATCACAAGCCTCTCGACGTGGATCCCAGCAATACTGCACGCATTCCTAAGAGCCTGGCGTTGCGTGCGATTATACGCCGCCGGAACGCTCACTACAGCCCCAGTGACGCGCTTTCCAGTGAAGACCTCAGCACGCTGTTTGATCGTGGACAAAAGCATGGCAGCAATTTGCTCGGGATATGCCAGATCAGGACTATTACTTTTTGTGGGGCATTCCACCACCGCTTTGTCAGCAACACCCGAACGGAGAGCGAAAGCCCAGCGCTCTGAATCTCGCGGTTGTAGGGCTTCCAACTTTTTGCCAAGTAGCATGGTCAAGTCGTACACGGTGTACGGGTGTCCAGCCTTAGCACGGCTAACCGCTTCCAACCCGACTTCCCACTCCCCAGATCGAGGCGTGACCCCCATCGACACGTAGCTGGGCATGAAGAAGCACCTTTCAGGGTCCTGCAACTCCAATGGGATCAACGCCACACTTCCGTCCTCAACGACTACTGCAGCCTCGCACTTGGTACGACCGAAGTCAATTCCGATGATGCAGCCGACGGACCCAGTAGCTTCGTCGACAATGCTATCAGATGGAGGTGTGTCCTCGGCGTCACTTCCTGCAGCCAAATGAGGACTAGCGCCTTTGCGGCTACCAACGTTGATACCCGACATTGAGAAAAAACAAGATCTGATGGACATGTCGGGTGGCGGTCAAGGTCAATCAGTCAAAATCCATCACGGCGCGTTTTTGAACTAACGGGTCATCAAACTATAGTATTCGAGTGGCATTGATACCGTTGAAGCCTAGCACATGAGGTGTTTCTCTAACTATAGCAAGTTTCCTGCACCTCCACAGGCGCAACAAATGGATGGACGTTTCCATCCTGGAAGGCGCTGGGGTAACGACAATATGGCCAGTCTTCAGCCTGGCAACTGCTCACTGCTGCTTCCTGGCCCAGTCCCCACAATTGCAGGCGATCGCTGTGAAGAGTTTTTGTCGAGATCATGACTGGGGACAGTAGCCGTCGAGAACGCGTCGAGGAGCAGGACTCGGTCAAGGTTTGTGTGAGGATCCGGCCTCTCAGCTCCAAGGAGAAGCAGGAGCAAACCAAGAGCTGCATCCGGATCGCTGCCTCGCTCGACGGTTTGTCGAGCAGTAGCTCCGGTTCGTCCCGTGGTGAAAGTGCAGGAGTCAGCAAGGGGCCCCAGCAGCTGATCGTCGGCAAGGATCGAGCCTTCACCTTTGACAACGTCCTCGGGGTCACGAGCTCGCAAACGGTAAGTTGAAAACACTCCAACTCAACGGAATCGACACTTTAAACCGATGTTTGTTTAATTGGGGTTGCAGGAGAGCTATCGGTTGTGTGTTGCGCCGCTGGTGCAAGGGTTCTTGGAAGGTTACAATGCCACGGTGCTGGCTTATGGCCAAACGGGAACGGGTAAAACGCACACCATGGCAGGATCCGGATTTGACGCTCGAGGCCGTGAGAAGAACGCGGAGCTGCAGGGAATCATTCCACGGGTAGGCTCAACTACATTTGTGACTCGAATGTTGATACTAAAGCTTTTTTATGATGAACCTCAGGTGATCAAGGCTGTTTTCAATAAGTTGCAACAGCAGGATGAGGGGAGCGATAACCAGCGTCGAAGTGAGCACACACTGCGAGTGGAGTATGTTGAAATTTACAACGAAGAGCTCCGAGACTTACTGCATCCCGAGACCGCATCGAAGCAGTTGGCAATTCGTGAGGACGGGGAAGGGAATATCGTGATCGCTGGAGTGAAGTCAGAGCCCGCAGACTCGAAGGAGGCAGTGTTTCGGCATCTCGTTGTCGGTGGTGCATCGCGTGTCACTGGTAGCACGCTAATGAACGAGCAATCGAGTCGTTCTCATGCAATTTTCAGCTTGCTGTTGGAGCAACGGGACCTCGTGTCAGGCACACGGAGGTTCTCGAAGTTCCATCTAGTAGATCTGGCTGGATCAGAGCGTGCGAAGCGCACTGGCGCCGTGGCTGGTCGATTCAAGGAGTCCGTGAGCATTAACCAGGGGCTTCTCGCACTGGGAAATGTAATCAGTGCATTGGGGGACGACAAGCGTCGTATTGGAAGTGCTGGGAATGGTAGTGGGGCCGTACATGTGCCGTATCGAGACTCAAAGCTAACTCGCCTATTGCAAGACAGTCTGGGTGGCAATGCCCGCACATTGATGATTGCATGCGTGAGTCCTGCCAGTGTGAACTTTGAGGAAACGCTGAATACTCTAAAGTATGCAAACCGCGCGAAAAATATCAAGAACAAACCGATTGTCAATGATCGCGTCGTGCGCGAGGAGGAACGTCTGCGCAATGATGAAGAGATGTCTCGGATGAAGGAAGAAATCGCCAATTTACAGACGCAGTTGCAACAGCAGAAGACGGCGGCTCCACCCTCGCGACCTCCATCTCGACCATCTTCCTCAATTGGGAAAAAGGAGAAGGCCGCAGATCAAGAGCGGGAGCTGGCCACATTGAGTCGCGAGTTAGCACAGGCAACAAAGTGCGTGCATCTGTTCGGCGATGCTGTTGAAAGTATTCGCACGTACTCAATGGAAGCTGCCACACTGTTGGTGGCAATGGAGCGCGAGATAAAGTCGCTTGGTCGACCGGTCCAGCAAAGACTGAACGAGATTGTGAAGTTGCTAAACGCATCGATCCAGACGGCCAACGGGAGCGAGTTGAGTGCTAGAAAGCTGCTGCCTTCGCCGTCACGGCGTCGACTTGAGAAAGATGTCGATCCGGCGTGTCAGGATGAGGACAGTACTCAGCACCTGGAAGAAACGGTGGTGGTTCAGAAGCTTCGCCATGAACTCAAGGAAGCAAAAGCAAACTTGACACGAGACGAACAGATTTTCGAGATGAAGAACGCTGACATTCAACGACTTCAGGCTCTCTTGGTCGAAGCGAAGGGCAAGAATGAAAAGCTCATTCAGCGCGTGCAGGAGCTCGAGCGTGGTGGTCAGTTGTGGTCCAACGCCGAAGTTCCTGGCTCCAACAGCGATGCTCAAGAAAAATCTCGGTCGCCTTTGGCTGTTGACAAGCCGGAAAGTAAGTGTTCGAGCCGCACATCAACGGCTTCGCCTTCTGGTCGAAGCTCTCGTACGCCTTCTACAAGCAGCGGCAAGACGGTATCGTCATCGCGTGGATTATTTTCTCGCCGTGGAGGCACTGCAGGTTATGAGGGGAATGAAGACAAGGTGGTAATGGACAACCTTGATGACGACGGTGGTGTGGAGGAACACAGAATGCCTTTAGCACCGCGCAAATCCAAAAGCGGTGGTGCTTCGGGATTCACACGCAATAGTTCGAGTAGCAGGGGCGACAGCAGTCGAAGCAGTCTCACCTCAGGGTCTCGCTTGAAGGCGAGTGAAGCTATCGGGAAGCTGGAAACCACGATCACTGCACTCCAGGCGAAACTCGAGGAGCTACAGAAGAAGAATGTACGGTGAGAGGCTGCTGTAGAATCACTTTGAGGGATTATGGTGGGAAAGTGGTGTCTTACATGATACGTTTGTGTGTGTATTTTTCCCAACAGGAGGAACTGCTGGATGCCCGTGAAGAATCTACCAGGCGCTGGGCTCTGGAACGGCAGAACTACGAGCGTCAACTTAGCGAGGCCGAACACTCAATTGAAGCGTTAAAGCGAGACAATCAAGTTCTGGAAGACTCGGTGCTTAACGACAAGCGCAGCGAGGCGAAAGGTGACGCGACATCTAGAAGTTCAATCAACAGTCTTGGCGCGAAGGAAACGCTGAGAAGCGCCGACCATGAGCGACGTAGGACATCATCGGCTTCAAGCAAGACGAGTCGACCACCAACAGCGAGGAGATCTCATAACAATAGACCAATCGACAAGGAAGCCGTAATCTCTGCCTTTGAGAGCAGTGTCAAGGAGCTGATCGAGTATCACGCTACTCGGCGCGAAGTGGTTCACTTGCTCAAGGGCAAGAAGGAAGCTGAACAAAGCAGGAGCGAAGCCGCTCGTCGTGTGAACGCCCTGGAGATGCAGAAGATGCGCCAAAGCTTGGGCGTTCGTGAAAGTATCTCCGACCTGTCCAAGTCTCTCCATGCGCTGGATGAGCGAATGCAGGCCGAATCCAAGTCTCTCGAGGAGCTCGAACGACTGAAGAAGCTGCGTGTGCGTGCCGAGCAGAAACTTGCTGCTCTACGGAAGAAGGAGGAGCAGGCGGACTTCTTGGACGGCGAGGCGCAGCAAGAACTCCAGGACCTCGAGGAACTGATCGTGGATTTGGACTCGCACATTGCATTCCAGGACGCGGAGCTGGTGGCTGCACGCAACGATCTGTTAACCATCAAGCAGCGTTCTGAAAGCACAGATGCCAAGTCACCGCTTGATGGTCTAGCAAATGGACTGGTTCAGCAGCTCGGACTTGCCGGAGTAGAGGCTTCAGGGGCTACAGCCACTATCATGGGCAAATGTCTGGATGAGGTCGCTCGACTGCGTATGCGGGTGAGTGACATGGGGAACGAGGTGCAGGAGCTGCAAACTCTACTGAACGAGCGTGAAGCAGCGCTGAGTCAGCTGGAAAGTGGATTAGCAGTGGCACGTGACGAGTTCGACCGCCGGCTGGCAGCTCAGCGGCAAGAAGGCGCCGAAGCCATGGAGCAGCTCAAGAAGATGCAGCCTCAGGTTCTAGCTCTGTCTAACAACGAAGGCGATGAAGCCACCGACTCCCACAAGGACGAAGAGTGGCAGAAATTAATCGTCCGCTGCCAGAAGAAGGACGAGTACATCGCCGACCTGGAGAAGCACCTCGTTTTCTACAAGTCGAAGGCCAAGCAAATGCAGGCCCAACTCCAGCAGCTCATCCGGTCGTCAAGTGAACAGCAGCGGCGTTCTGACAGCGACGATCCATCCGACGCTGAGCGTGAAAGGCAGCTGCAACGTCGCATCCAGCAGCTTGAGGATGCCAACGACTCGCTCATGAAAGACCTGGCCACCGCCAAAGTTTACCTGCGAGCCTCTCAGAGTCGAGGAAGCACGGCACGAACCAGTGGGGAACGCAGCGCGGCCAAGGTTGTTCGTATCTCCAAGAGTGAATTGCGAGAGCTCCCAGCGCCACCAGCTGCATCCTTACACGCCTCCGACTTACGTGAAGACTAATGGCAACTTGAAGTTGTACTATACCAGTCACTTTATCGAGGGAAAATATAATGACTGACAAGTCAAAACTGAAGTGTAGCCATTTCCTAATTGATGGCAGACGTAACGGCCGCCGGTGCTGCTGCTCCGTCGTGCAGTCCGTTGGCCGCGACGGAGCTGGAACGGGAGCACGTGCACAAGGTTTACGACCTCATTGCACCCCATTTCAGCCACACACGACACCATCCATGGCCCCAAGTGACCCAATTCCTGGCGCAATTGGAACCAGCTGCACTCGTGGCTGACGTGGGCTGTGGTAATGGCAAATACCTGCGCGTGAACCCCTCGCTGTGCATGATTGGCGCCGATCGAAGCATCCCATTGATGCAAACAGCGGCTTCGAGTGACTGGTGCGTGGTACGCGATTGAGTTTGGGGCTGGTGACGTTCTCGCTGACTGAGACCGTGACACCCGAACGGTACATGAAGCAACTTGTTGGGCTGTGACGCACTCAAGGTGCCACTAAGGACTGGGGCGTTCGATGCGGCATTGTCGATTGCAGTTATGCATCATATTTCGACGGAGGAACGGCGGGTTGCACTTCTCAGGTATTCAGAGAATGGAAGTCTTGACTTTGGGGTTTGTGGTTTAAAGTTGACTTACTCATGTCAATTTGGTGCTGTGGTTATTGTTTGATGCAGTGAAGTGGCGCGGTTGGTTCGCGTTGGTGGCGAGGTGCTGATTGTCGCCTGGGCCTTTGAGCAGGATGAGCGCTCGAAGCGGCGTTTCGAGCAGCAGGATGTCATGGTGGAGTGGAAACTCCAGCAGAAGTACACCCAGGAGAAGGACAGCGGCGATGAGGCCGATAGTGGTTCAGGATCTCATGGACGCGTGGATCGAGCAAAGCGGTGGGTGGTCTACGAGCGATACTGTCATGTGTATCGTAAGGGAGAACTGGAGGCGTTGGTGGCGCAAGTACCCGGCCTTCAAGTGGTGTCTGTCGAGTACAGTCGGTCGAACTGGTGCCTCCGCCTTGCTCGCGTTGCGGCTTAGCCATATTTCGAGCTTCATTTGAAAAATCGGATTGGGGGGTCGACTAGCTAGGTCGAAGATGTTTTGCGTGTCACGCACTTACTGAGCTGCATGTAAGCAAAGCTGACTGAGACAAACGTGAGTCGCTGTGTATTTCTGATTAGAGCGCTGCATGCAGCACACCACAGCTCTTTTAGTCGGAGGCATCGCAGTTGACTTATTATATAGGCCTCCGAATATGGCATTTATATAGGGTGCGTTCGGTGGAACACAATTTAAAATAGGCAATATCATCTGATTCCATTTTGAGGATATCCATGGAAGGACGGCTGCAGCTGCCCTAGCAAAGAAGATGAAAGAAACGGATATCGCTTAAGTCAGGTTATAAAGTATTGGAAAAAAGCGGATCGCATCCCTTGGTTCACTTTGGCATTTGCCATGCAGGACCTAGGAGAAGAAGAAACCGCCAATAGTGATTCCTCAACAGAGGAGGATACTCTCGCGGCAGTCGTCGCGATTGCCCCGTATTTGCGTGCTCACTATGCAAAAGTCACACGCAACACATCGATCCTTCAAGGCCCGACGTATCTACGTGAGTTATTAGAATCTGACAGCGAAACGAGGTTTTACGACATAGCGAGAATGCAGCGGCGTACATTCGTACGATTGCTGCATCCTCTAGAGAGCGCAGGGCTCGTTACGTGCCATCACAACAGTAGAGGAAGTGTATGCTAAGGTCGCAAGTTTATTCAAGGCGGATAGTGGATAAGATTTTAAGGACGACGAGCTCACATTGCAGATCATGCGGGATACATCGCCAAATTCGGCGATAAGGAAAATAGAATTTTGAACGCGATAATGGTCGACCGAACAAAACACGATTTGCCCCTAAATCGCAAACACGCAATTTGTACAAAGAAAATGCGAAATATTGCAAATTGTGTGCTGCCGAACGCACCCATAATTTATGGAAGGAATGATATCACAATAAATAATGCGATAAACGGAGTTTAGACCTAGCATAAATAATGCTACGTGTATTTTACTAAACATAAATAACTACTAAAAGTAACTGCGATCGTTAACTGTGAATTTGTAAGGGAATCCTTGGAACGCAGCCAAAAATAATAATGGAGTATGTGAAATCCGAAACATAAATAATTGAATACGGTAGTAAATTTATTGGCGGATATTTATTGAAATTATTATTAATAATACCTGTATTACGAAGTACCAGTATTAATAATATAAAGTTATAATACTACGTAGTACTATAATAAATGTATTTAACTTATTTACTTTTAAGTAAATACTTTTAAAAAAGTAAATAAGTTTGCATGGTATGCCTTATCTGAGTTTATCACCTGGTGATAAACTCAGATAAAGCGTACCATTCAAAGCACTTTCCGGTAGTCATGGATATTCCGACTCGCAATCGGGTACCCGAGTCGGGTAAAATGTCTACCCGGACCGGGTATACCCGAACTCAGGTAGGGTCCGGGTACCCGAACGGGTGATGACCGGGTACATAGAACCAATAACATACTTCCAGAATTGGAAATATTCCATCTGTTTATTTCATACCGATCCAGTCACAACATATACCGTTTTGGCATTTAATTTCCATTTTCATACCGATTTGGTCATTTTCCCATAACAGTAAACCTGTTTGGAGTATGTACAGTAGAATACTGTAGAAGCTGTAGCATGGGCCTTGCTGTACCTGTACATGTGTACCTGGACCTTACTGTACATGTGTACTACCTACAGTCCTGACAGGATGACACGCTCGAATCAAATGACTATTTAAGTATACATGTAGTACAGTGTGCTCACTCCACGAAGCTGCTGCGTTCTTAGTGTACAGTTGTTCTTCACAGATGACAGTAGGGTCGGGAACACATGCACTGTGCATCAGAGCTCGCAATCTGAAAAACTCGGGTTGCCCGGAGCTCTAGAGCTCGGTACCCTTACCTGTACCCACCCGAGGCCTGAAGTCGGGTACCCGCATCTACCCGCACATGTGTTTCCACGAAATCTCGCATATCGAGTCACTAACGAATCTTTCGCAACCTAAATATCAAAAAGTTCTGCGTCTTTTACAAGTTCGCCCCACATCGGTTCGTGGATCTACCTGCGTCCTCTCCGTTGCTCCTAATTCGCTTTTCGTGGACCCCACGCAGACCCCATCCGGGCTGATTTCCTAGGTGAGCAGCTATTATAATAATACACCCTTGACCCCTAGGCGTATTTGACCATTGAATAAACTTCATCAACAATGTAGACACCACACTATGCCGCCGACTAGCTACATTGAGTCTAGCGCAGTCATAATCTGGCTACGCGAACACGTAAATCATTCATTTCATTTCAAAGTATGTAGATACTGTGTCCAGCTTTCCATGGCTTTCCGGAGTCTGCTGATTTCCTAGGTGAGCAGCTATTATAATAATACACCCTTGACCCCTAGGCGTATTTGACCATTGAATAAACTTCATCAACAATGTAGACACCACACTATGCCGCCGACTAGCTACATTGAGTCTAGCGCAGTCATAATCTGGCTACGCGAACACGTAAATCATTCATTTCATTTCAAAGTATGTAGATACTGTGTCCAGCTTTCCATGGCTTTCCGGAGTCGCAATTACATAGATGACGGTACGATAATCTATGCTGATCGATAAATGCGCACGGGCAATGGTTCTCGCTCGGAGTCACACGATGCCGCACTCGCATAGACCGCCGTTCACCGTCTCGGTACACGTAGCTGATATCGGGAGACGAGTGCTGCACTTTGTACAAAGTTTGTAGTGAGCTACTATATTCTCACTCTAACCGTTGTACGAGTACATGTATATCGCAATGCTCTTCGGCGTAACCTCCATACGGTATCCTTTTGCAGCCAGTTGACAGCAATTTTGTGGCGTTTGTATGCTCTGTCGAGGATGCGGTGATACGGCGGTGTAACTGTGACCCAAACTGACTTTCAACGAAGTTAGAAGTTCTCCACCCGAATAGCGGTCTAACGCCAACATTGGCATGAACACACCAGTGTTTTGGCGGACTCCCTTCGAGATATTGGCGCACGCCAACAACAACAACTACTACAACAACAACAACAACACAGGAAAGAGCTTGAGTATCGGACTAAATAATATTTTCTACATACCGGTTTGGTCATTATTGTTGGTTCACATTGACGGGATAGCGATAGGCGTTGCATACCGATTTGGCATTTAATTTGCAATTTCATACTGATTTGGTCATTTCCCTTACTGTTATTATATCGCATGACCGCAATGCCTATGCGCCTCCGATCCGGTTCATCTGCTGACGGTCAACAGATGAACCGGACAGAGAATCGAGCATGATCAAGGAAAAGATGTTACCACCAGCAGCTATGTGGTCTTCATTCTTCGATTTCCCGCAAGCCTCACAAGCTGCAGACAACCATGCGGGTTTGTTTCGTTGTGCTTGTGGTTGCGGCCATCTTCCTTGCCAGCAGCACAGCGCTACCCACGACGACGGGTTTGAGCTCGGCCAACCTCGCGAAGAACGGAGCAATTGAAGCCGTAGCTCCCCATGCGGCCCGCAACGACCAACGCTTTCTGCGGAGTTACGACGAGGGAGATAACGTGGACACTGAAGACAGGGATTTATCAGGCTTCATCAAAGCTGTAAAGGCGATGCCCAGCCGTACCACGCGCCTGGAGTATGCGGATGCGAAGAAACTTAAAAAGATCAACAAGTACTTCGAGAAGGGCGTGTCTTACGAACAACTCTACAAGAAAAAAGTGGACCAGTATGATGTCTTCCGCGCACTGAAAATTTCTGAGAAAGCAGAGAATTCCCAGGAGCGGTTGTGGTGGGTTGGTTACAGCGACTACTGGATCGCCATGAAGGCGGATAAGGTGAAGGGGGGATAGACGTAACTGACAGTGAATCCAAGTTTATTTTTTCGCGTTGTAAATTCACTTTGTCGATTGCCAGCGCGTTGTGGTTTCATGGCTAAATTTGACCTAGGGGTTGCAGACCTTTTTAGCGTTTCTACTGGAAACTCACCATCAGCAGAATGGTCTTGATGGGCAATGATGCCACGCACAGCGATAATGGCAAGATTCATAAAAGTTTGCCGGCTAAAGGTGAAGAACTTGTCGATTCGTTGAGTCCGGAGGAGAATGAGAGCAACGACATCAACGACGGTAGCGACACTTCACGAGTCGTGGATAGCGCGACAAGTTATGCGAGGTTTGTCCTCGTGGAGATGTGGTATTATATTTTGTTCACAATTAAACACACGTGTTCTTGTCTAGGGAGTGCTTGCGAACGGAGAACTACACGGAAGCAGCGATAGCACTACGAAGCGTTTTGGAGATCTCAAAGCCGACCAGCACGTCCTACAAGTTTGCAGTCCTGCACATTGCGCAGCTTCTCAAAGCTGCCCAGCAATTGGATGCAAGCATCGACTGCATGCTCGTACGTTGATAAACAAAATGACGCTAGCGTGGAAGATTTACCACGTGAATCTACGCTAAGTGCTTCATTTCGTGGCCGACAGAGTCTCTACCAGTCAATGCCTTCTCCATTTTCACTCGTAGATGGAATCTGCATCATTGTAAGTTTTGCTCCTGCTGTTGTTTCTTAGCAGTGTCTAAGTATTTGACCTGTTAATGTCAGGCTACATTGTATGAACAGCGTGGATCCGTTGAGGCAGCACAATTCTGGACGAAGAAGCTGTGTCGGCCATCTCTCCCGAGCACTTTCGATCGACATGACGTCGAGCTTTGGGAAGCAATGGCCGATCGCTTTTTCGAGAGGGATCTGAGTGTTTTCGCGGCTGATTTCTATGCCCGAGCAGTGGCAACAGGTTATCAGAATCATTTCGTGCCGTCGATTCGCTTTCGGTACCGATACTTGCTTTCCTTGCTGTCGTTTGTGGGTCCACAAGGCCCCACCGCTCACATGAATTCGTGCACATCAGTTGCATGGTCACTGGCTCAATGGTTTCGGCGTCGCAATGGGAGCACTGCTCACCTCCCAGCCTGCTATGGAGACTCGAGCTTCTATCGCATGCGTCAGGTGTACTATGTTTCATTTCCAGCGATCTACCGCGTCATATTCGGTTGGGTCGATGGACCTGCTGGTCGGATAGCACGGTGGTGGGGACGCCTGTGGGTGAAATGGCACCCACCACATGCTGCATCGTCAGCCCCGCTCTCCATTTCACGCACAAAGCGTAAAGCCAACAAGAAACTGACTCGATTCCCAGCACTATCCACGCGAGAGCGTCAGCCTCGAAGTCAACCTCGAACCGGACTTCGTGGAAAACTGTCTGCATCTTCATCCACTTCTCCATCCCCGACGAGAAAGCCGAATACGAGCGACACAATACGCAAGAAGACCAAAGTCATACTACGGCGCGATATTTCGACGGAGCCAGGTAAAAGTTCGGATGAAATTGGCACCCGGTCTGAAAAGGTGGATGCAAAGCAACATGTCGACACTCCCGCTCCAGGCAACAACGCCGATGAGACCCTTTCAGAGCAAATCGACTCTACAACCGCTAGACGCCGCGAATATGTTAACACTCGCGCTGTAAAGAAGAAATCGAGCGGATTTTACAAGCATTCACCAACGAAACCCAATCCCAGCGTTCTTAGGTGAGACGAGTCTTCGTTCGGGTTATCCAATATTTGCACTAACTTACAAACCTTGTATTTGTTTGTGGTTCCGGTAGGCGTCTCAAGCATGCGGATCCGACAGTTGAGCGGCCTTCCTCTGCTGGTGGCAAGAAGGTCGCTTCTAGTGACGAGCAAAGCATGACCCGGTCATCCAGCACGAGCCTGTTGGACGTTTATCCGCTGCGACTACCAAGAACCGAGGATTTTGTGGCCGTCTGTGGTCGTGAGCCAGGGTTTGCAGATCTCGACTTGAATGAGGTGGGCGAGTTTGCACGTCTGGCACACTACCGAGCTCGAGTCCTCGCTGGCAAACACGCTCAGGTGGATACTTTAGATACTGCGACGGTCAAGCCACAATGGCTCCAGGATCTTGAGCGAGCGGTGGCGCTAGTCGAAACTCAGCAGCAGCGCAACCTAATTAGTGGCAAAGTGGTCGTTGAGGGCGACTCGATTGCCCACTTGTCGGAGGTGCACACGCGTTTGGTGCTCCAGATCTCTACTCTGTGTCGAATGTACACGCGCGACTTTGGTGAGAGCTCTTTCACTCGAAGACTGCGCGTGTTGACTCATCGACTGGTCGAGTGGAAGTTGACACGAATTTCCGAGGTGGTCGCTGCGCTGAATCAAGCAAAGTCTGTCGCCATGCAAGAAGAGAAGCAGAGGAATCTCGAATTCTACCACGTTCACCACGTAGTTGCCGGACCAAGCAAACCATAAAATATGAAACACGACTGCGTCGATGATACATTGGATGCGTTTAGGTCGCTCGAGGCTTACTCATGTTGTTGCTGCTGGCTAGGGGCACTGGATGTGCCGCTAGCACTCGATTTGTGCTGCTCTCCCTGAGGTTCACTCGGGGCTTCCGCGGCATAGTGGCTTTCACTGCCGCGGTAACTGTGGCCACTGTTGGTACGCCGGTGGTGCTGGAGGTATGGCTGTTGGGATTCAGCCTGCCGCGGGGAGCGACCGCGCGGCTGCTCCCCGTGAGCACTTCCAGGCCGCGAACTAGAGATGCGCTCAGCATCCACCATGGAGAATGCTGCACTAGCACCAAGAGTGTCAGTGGGAGACATGAAGCTTGCCGTTTCGCGAGACACTCGAGGCGCAGCGGTTGTTCGGCCGTAGTCCCCAGCTCTTCCTCGCATCGTTGGGTATTGAGGATATCCCAAGCCATCCGGCATAGGACTCGCCTGGCCGCCAGGAGAGGAGCCCGTCGAGTCCCGGTAGTAGCCTGTAGGCGTGCCCGACGCAGTTCCTTCCACACCTTGCGGCGCATTGCGCGCACTCAACCGATGAATGTAGCGGCCTTCCGCACGAATGCGATTGCGAGGGTGTGGTTCAAGCTGGCGATCAGACAGAAATGCATCGCCGCGTTCTCGCCACCCAGGTGAGTCCTCGAAGCGGCGTGCATACTCGGCCGATTCGATACGACCAGGGGCTGGTCCAACGCCAGACCAACGAGAGGAGAACGGGTTCTCCAACGTGGGATCGCGACTGGAAGTTCGCCGATACCCTCTCAGCTCAGGCGGAGCTTGGATGCGAGTTTCACTAGTCGTCTCACCCCCTACGAACCGGTCGCCCGACATCCGAATGCGCCCGCCCATGCCTTGTCCGCGATATGCGGAGATCCTGCTGGCGGCCTCAGCACGTCGATCCAGGTCCTCGGGTCTGTACAGCGCCGTTTCCCCATCACGCCCCAAACCTCCACGCATCTGAATCCCGACAGCTCCGTACGCGTCATCGCGCGCCTGACGCGTCCGCTTGCCGTCGAACTGCTCCGTGCTGGGCGAATCTGACGTCGTTCGTTTCCTCGATCCGCTTCCTGTACTCCCGTGGTTACTGCCACTCTCTGTAAACGCCGCGGAACTGGGCGTAGCTTCACGGGGCAACAGCGACAAGATCGCCGAGTGCACATTGGCTGGGAAGCACGCGGTCAGGAGCTCGTTTTCCGAGGCAATGTACCCGACGACGTCCAGCGCGGACGGGAAGATCTCTCCAGTAGGCGACACGAAGCGCGTCTCGCTCCTTCCAGACGTGCTGCTCTGCACGCGCCACCCTTGGCGGACCAGACTGGGCAGCGCGTGGTTCTCGAACAGGCTGATCACGAACTGCGCCTCCCGCTCGCTGACCTGGATGCGCGCGCGTC
>JAIKVD010000169.1:0-28278 GCA_024679075.1 Phytophthora uliginosa | reverse complement strand
GCGAGGGCCACGGCGGCGGCGGCCGCAGCCGCATCCTGCAGGACGGCAACGTCTTCGAGAAGGCCGGCGTGGGCGTCTCCATCATCCACGGCAAACTGCCACCTGCTGCCGTGAAGCAGATGACGGCGAGGGGCAAAGACCTCAAGGAGGGCGCGGAGCTTCCCTTCTACGCATGCGGCGTGAGCCTCGTGATGCACCCGCACAACCCCATGGCGCCCACGATCCACCTCAACTACCGCTACTTCGAGGTCGACACTGGGTACCTAGACAAGGACGGCAAGCCCAAGAAGATCGGCTGGTTCGGCGGAGGCGCCGACTTGACGCCCAGCTACCTCTTCGAGGAAGATGCTCGCCACTTCCACGCTGTGTACAAAACGCAGCTCGACAAGCGTGACCCTGCCATCTACCCGAAGTGGAAGAAGGCTTGCGACGAGTACTTCTACATCCCGCACCGCCAAGAGGGCCGCGGCGTTGGCGGCTTCTTCTTCGATGACCTCACCGACACGTCCGAGGAGAACTTCCAGATGATCCGCAACTGCGCTAACTCCATGCTCGACGCCTACGTGCCGATTCTCAAGAAGCGCAAGGACATGCCGTTTACTAAGCAGCAGAAGGAGTGGCAGCAGATCCGCCGTGGCCGCTACGTCGAGTTTAACATCATGTACGACCGCGGCACCAAGTTCGGCATGCTGACCCCCGGATCTCGCGTCGAGTCGATCCTCATGTCGCTTCCGCTGACTGCGCGTTGGGAGTACATGAACAAACCCGCCCCCGGATCGTGGGAGGAGAAGACCCTCGAGGTGCTCAAGAACCCCGTTGACTGGCTCGATGTGCCCGCTGTCGACCTGGAGGAGCTCTCGACTGGTGAGTTGCTTAAGGAGCTCGCTAGAAGAAGCGAGTAAGTAGCACAGCCAATGCCTTAATACTGGCTAGGACCTTCACAGTGTGCATGTACGTAAGAATCAATCCGACAGAAATACAAAGCACATGGATTGGAGGTCTTCTGCAGTCAAACTCAACGGAGCTGCCTGCATTGCGAACGCAATGAATTTAGGCATGCATGATTTGAAGCAGCTTGCTCGACGTGCGGCATCTGTAACAGGGTGCAGTATCGCACGCCCGTCTTCACTTCCAAGTTGTATCATTTTGCAGTCTGGATTCACCCTGCAACTCGTATCTATGGATGGTATTACGGTGGTGGTCACCGTCAAAGCAACGCAAAGCAACTTGCGACTACTGTACCAACAATAGCCTTTGGCGTTCTACTCTTGTGGTTTGATCGGCGTTGCATGACTACTTTGTAATGATTCGCCCGCTTTCCTGGTCAGGAGAATCCTTCTCCTCATGGTCCTGCCCCTGGTCGCTTCTTCTTCCGTCGTGGGCCTGGCCATATCATCTGCGTCTGCCTTACTGCTTTCTTTGCCTTGTTCTGGCTTAGACTCTCCGTCATCCATTTCGTAGTCTGATGCATCTTGTTGAACCTGATCCTCAATTGCTTTCTTTTGGATGCCCGTCATCGCCCTCTTGGTGAGACTCTTGACTCTCCGTCGCCCCCTCATCCACTAACGCCTTAGCGTATAGCGTTAATTTGGTAAATTCTCCTTTTTCTGCTTCATCATCCGCCTCCTTCTGCGTGTTGAGCTCTCTCGTCTCTCGCGAACCGTGTAGGTAGCCGATGCTGCTCCCACGCGCTCGGCACGTGTCGGAACATCTGTTTCGTTGATGGTACTTGTCTCACGTTGGGACTGTGAGCGTCTTTGTGCTGGTTTCACGTACGAGTTGCTCTCCTTATTGCTGTTAGTTTCACCACTTGCTGCATACATTCCTATTGTCAGCATATCCTGCAACTGGTCCAACGTGGTGGGTCAGTACCGTGTCGGGGGGATCGAGCGAGTGGCAGTTCGCACATGGCCAGTTTACGTTAATTGTGTGGTGGTGCAGCATCACTGCCGCTTGATCTACCTCAATGAATGTTGTAGTGCGAAGGATCGTCGGACATATCGTTCCCTTCACTGTTACTTTCCACTCCTTGTCGTTGGGTCATTTCGTGCTTGCCTCCGGGTGAGTCATCTCCTGCACTTGTAGACCCAGCGCGTGCGTCAGGATCCAATGCATGTCGACTCTCCCCTTCTCACCGCCAACGTGAACTCGTAATAGTCTAGGTTTACCCGCTCGTAAGTAACGCGAGCTCAATCTCTTTGTCCATCGTAATCGACCAAGGTAAGCGGCTTTGACGCGAAGAGTTGGCGTCCTTTGAATGTGACTGTTACCACTCTCGTTTCCGCGTTCAGGGTGATCCTGGAGAACGTTGCCTTGAACTCCTCCACTTCCTGCCTGAGTTTTGCCGCGGCTTCTACTCCCACATTGATGTATCGCAGTATCGCCTGCCGTTGCATGTTTTCCCCAAACTGTAGGCCCGGGGCTAGGTGCGCAAACAGCAGGTACTCAATGGCAGGAAGATATCCGTCAAAACTGCCAGCTCCGCAGCGCACATAAATTGTTTCAGGAAAAGAGAGGGGGGGGGGCCCTTCGATCTCGTGGTTCAAGATCATGAGCAAGGCAAAGAGAATCGACATACAAATGGTGAGATTGAGGTGGGAATCAGTTTGGTTTCTGGACGGCTTTGTAACAAGGTATAAAATGTCCCGACCAACTCAGCAAAAGCTGTTTGAAACGTTCATCATTTGGGATTAGAACTTCTAGGAAGAATAATCCCACACCTGATTTGGAATTACAAATTTGCATTGCTGTCTATATTTCATAGATTGGCCTCGCGAACAACGGGCAATTTTGAATTGTCTAAATCTAGTTTTTGGGAAATAAAATAAACAGCCCATGTTTTCGGGGGAAGGGGTGAAGTCCGTTCCGAACCCACTTGCTGGGCACGCCAAAAATCGATGCCTGCAGTTTAACTTAAACTTAAAACTGCAGGCTTCGATTTTCCTTAAACTTTTAAGGGCTGCGTGCAGCGCCCAGATTTAAGCCCTGGACCAGGCATGATCTAATAGTGGTTGGCTTAGGGTTCTATCGACGTTTTCGGAGTTGTAAGGGCCTTAGCTTGGCAATAGAGTTAATGTTTCCCAGCACCGATTGTTGGGAATTGTGTAGGATTTGGAGCCCATGACACCCGTCCTCATGTATCGAAATGATTAAAACCATGGTAGCCATATTTTCATTTTCACTTGGCTTTATTATCGCGAGTTTACCTAGCCCGGATAGAAAACATGGACTGTATTAACCCTTTCTCGAACATATTGGGCTCCCAACGGGACCCTTTTCAAAACATGCAGCATTTCGACCCCCTCGAATGGGGCAAAATGCCCCCATTGACCCCAAGGGTCGCCCGAGTCTACCGTGTTTTGTTTTAGCTCGTCATGCCAAGGAGTGGGTTGGGGATCTCATTGACCATCGCTATAAACCAAATCGCCCCCTAGCAAACATGTTGAAATTTACGGGGTATATTACTGATGGGGATGATGAGCACCTAGAAGGCAGCAGCGCTGAAGATCTTCAAAAGCGACGCCCATCGCTCGCACAGTGCGCGACTGCACTCAGTCTGGATCTTATCGCCTCACAAGAAGATGGTCGATCGCCGTCGCGATCACGACTGGGTTGAGGTTTGTGGGTGCATATCTTATATCTAGTACTATGTGCCTCTAACGGCATTTCCAGCTACCTCCACCAGAACGCCAGGTCGCATCGGACGGCAGGCGGTTGGACCGTCCTGGAGTTACAAGACTGGATAAGAAAATCTACATAAAATCAAACTCGTTCTTGCGGTGAGGACTAAATAAACGACACTTGCAGGCGCTCGAACACTTCAGCAGCAGCCTAGCGATTGACTTCGATAATCTCTATCCGGTATACTACCCTTCACAAGACCGTGTAAGTAGTATTGGGATGCTTCTAAGCTTGTCTTGTCAGCGCTAATGGACTTTGATTTGTCAGGATTACGAATATGCTTTCAATTCTTCAAAGCGACATTGACGGTTTAATTGCCGCTTTGCCAGTAAAGCAAATGTACGAAGTATACGTACGATTGTATGATGAAAGCACTTGTGGCCAGAAAAGCACTATACACGACTTTATCGTGATGATGCGGTGGCTACAGACGTAATGGACATTTCTGAGGTAATCGGCTCGATTAGTTGTTTGCCGAATTTCCCACTAATGGTTTTTATGTGTGGGGGGTCAAGTTAACTCGTGAGGACTTCATGACCGTGTGAACCATCTCAACAATCACATACGCCAAGCTCAGTCAACTCTCGACAAACATGTCGCGCGGCATTCGAGCCATGCGAACCGTCGCCACAGGGAGGAGGCTTGGCAGTAGCAATGTTGCGCATTCGCTCAACTGTCTACGGAGTCCGATCGTCATGGGAACGAGATAGACCTCCTTAGCCAGTCCCTTATCAATAGAGTTGTGCAAATGCACGAAGGAAGGTTACATTCGGTGAGCCCATTATCTATTTAATCGAATTCAGTGAATTCAATTCCACGACCAGCAACGGCAAGAGCGTTCGCGTTGCCGTGCACGGCCAGCTTGGCTCGCTCATCGTTGCTGAGCTTAACATGCTCACGGACCACAGCGCCAGCTTCGCCGGCCCCGTCGTCACTCGTCTCAAGACGATGTTCAGGCCCCCGACCTCAACATGCGACGAGGCGCGCTCGGACTTTGGCCGGCGAGCCCCTTCGCTCGGCTGCCGGATCTCTCTCGCACCCAACATGACGAGCTATGATTGGTGGAAAAATGGTCAGCTGTTGGTGTGACATCCTGAAACCACTTGGCTCGTCCCGCCAAGGTCACTGTTGGTGCTGAGCTTCAATCCCGCTCATCAAGCGGTCCCACGACCGAGAAGAATTCCCTTTGCAAGAGCCCCTGAGTCTACTTGTGGCGTTCTGAGCTCTTGGATGTTCGGCAGAACGACTGCCAAGCTCCTGGCAGCTCAGAAGTCCCCCCCTCCCCCCCCCCGATTCGAGATGGTCCCCAGGATTCGAGATGGTCTAGCTATGGAGGACATTCTGAGTTCGAACTGGACTCAGAGATGGTTCGCCAAAACTTGGAAGGCTCAGCTTGGCGGAGATGGACACCTGGAGACATTGCAAGTTTCCGACCCGGTGGAAGCTCAGAAGCTCAGAGTGAAGTGGGTGATGGGATGTTGCAGACGGTCGCTGCGAAAGGGCGGGTCATCAAGTGATTGCCCAAATCAGCATCGACGCACGGTCGCACCCATGTGACGTGCACTCTGCAGCCAATCACAGGCACGGAAAGTGGTGTAATCAGGAGGTTGCTGACCACTACGCGCGACTTTAACGGAGCCCAGCCAATCATCAAGCCGGATCCCATGTGGAAACGCTGAGCACCGTTGGTTTGCGAGCCACTGTCATACTGAAGCACCGCTCGCCGTAGGCCTGCAGGCCGCTCGCAAGACGATCTTTCTACCTTTGTTTGAGTGCTCTCCGAAGGACGCTGTGCACCCCCCCCCGCACCCCCGTAAAGTATTAATCAGAATCGAATTTGCCCCGAAGGCCGCAAGCGTTAGTGTGTTCTTGTGAAAAAGGGTGTCTGAGGAGACTCCAACAAAACTCAAGGCGAGAACCCTGGATCAAGACAGGCTCAACCCGAGCCAATTCTCGGAGCCACTCTAGGTCTGAGGGACGAGGTGGACGCGGCTCTCAGCTGGAGCCGCCTGGAGGAAGTGAAGAAGCAAGGAAGACCGGGTATGTGGTCTTTGAGGAAGCAGACAAGTTGTGTGTGGAGTGTATTGTGGAGTATCGTGTCTACATTGGAAAAACCCGGGGCAGATTGGGTCAAGACACGTGCAGACGAGGACCTGTTGAGCGGGGAGCCGGTTTCGTTTGGAGACATCCGAAGACGACTGGACTATGAACAAGGTTGGCGTGGCTGGCTGACGTCTGAGCTCAAAGCGTAGCCCCAGCAAGAAATGTCAAGGGGATCGCAAGGAGGCGCACACGCCGCGTCGGACCAAGGGTTCGAGCTTGGAGGTCTCGGCCGAGTCATCGTCGGGTCCAGCTGATAGTTGTCAGCTGAGACTCTAAGACTCTGAGCCCCTCTGAGCTTAGACCTGAAGTTTGGCGATTCAAGTTTGATCAAGGTTTGTTCTGGACGCTGGGAAGTTGCCCGCACCTCACCACAAACAACATTGACGTCGTCATTGATGTGACGCTGCCCGCTGGCTCCAAGAAGGTGATCTCGTACCCGCGCGAGAAGGAGAACGCTGGATCAGCAAGCTGCCCGCTCTGGTCGTCGGCACCACGGGTGCTCTGTCCATGGAGGACCTGGATGCCTACTTCAAGCTGGCCCCTGTGGCACTCCACTCGACCTTCTCGGTGGGTGTGCCTCTTGTCTCGGAGTTTATCGAGGCCAATGCCTGCAAGCTGCCTGCTGGGGGCTGGAACGTGAAGGTGACGAAGATCCACCACACCAAGAAGCTGGACACCTCCAGTGTCACGGCGATGTCCCTCGTGAAGTCGCTTGCTGCCACAGGCGCTTTTTGCCGGGGAGAGACGAGCTAGACCACTACGCATTCGCAGCGCCTCGGCGAGGTCGGCCAGCACACGGTGCTGTTCGCCGGCCCGGACGAGTGCATTGAGATTGTGCACCAGGCCACCCGCCGCGAAATGTTTACCATTGGAGCCGTGCGTGTCGCCAGATAGGCTCCTTCCCTTCCTCTCGGCATGCACGCGGACTAAAGGCTGCTTTTGAGCCATTCTTGGGAGCCGTAGTAGTCATAGGACGTAGACAAAGAGCAATAACCAATAGCCCCTACTTCAAACGTAATCGCTTTATTTATTTACATTATGTTCATGGTCACGAGCAATATATTTATGTTTTTCAATATTCAAAGATCGACGTAATCTGTTGGGATGCGTTGGAGGTTGGAGGCGGCTCTTCTTGACTCATTTCACTCGGACGGTGGGTAGCCTGTAGCTTGTATAGCAGTGCTAGCTTGCAAATATTCCCTTCCGCTGAAAACAATTGCTGCGGTAAGTAAAGCGATGGAAACTTTGCCAGCAGGTCAGATCGGTGTCAGGACACATGAAGTCTTCCTCTGCTTGCCTGTAGACTCCTCGGCACAAGCAGATATTGTGAGCTCCACAATAATCGGTCTTCTTCGGTGCATTACGGTTCCCCAGCGACAAACAACGCACTCACGCCGTTTTCGATTACACCCTTTCAACGTTTGCCGAGGCGCAACAGCTATACAATCGGTTGGTACAGCGACAGATTTTGTTGGCGAAACGGTTTGGGTCACTTGATTTGGCGCCGGAACAGTTACGGGTGTCACTGCCATCAAAAACCATTCTACAATCACTTGGTACTTACCAGATACTAACTCCGAAGCGAGTTCAATCATAAAAGTACGGTGCGGGTCTCGGTCGTTAGACATGTCCACAGCCATACGTCGTGATTGAAATGCATTCACCCATGCAACATCAATCAATGCTAAAGCGAGTTTTTTATGCCATTTTTTGTATGAATATCCATCAGCAATAGAAAATAGACCTCGAGATTGGTCACGACGACGCCCGCCTTGCATATGTTGGTTGTATCCGCGCCGGACGTATTATCGGTCACCTTGAGGTCCCTGCCTTTATAAAAGTACTCACACGTCACAGACGAGATTTAATGGGCAGATTGGTGGTCACCTGGAAAACACTTAATTTTACTATGCTTTATAGTACAATGCCCCGCTTCTGTGCCAATAGAGGTCCCAGCGCTCAAATAGAGTTGTATGGGGTTGACTTCGGAGGCTGGCGCTTGTGCAAAATGAGTCGCTCGCGATTGTGAGTGGGCTTACAATGCAGGGGACAGCTCCCTCTTTCGAACTGTGTGCGCTGGACTTTGTGTAACCAGTATTATGGGAGCTGTAGCTGAGTACCCATTTTACTTATTGACTTAAATTTGTATACAGAACACTGACCATCAATATGTCCTGACCATAAACTTGTCCTGTGTAGATAGGCTTTCACGCATGTAGGAGCAGGGTAAGTTTGAGCGCAGTTTCCTACTTGTCGCTCCACTGTGACTGTGGTAGAAGCATCAGCATTCGAAACCATATGTACCATACTACCATCCCACCCTGTTGCCGCCAGAAACTTTTTCTCACGTGAGACCCCTGGCGGTGATCACCGCGAGAGGCTGTTTGGGGTCCAAGACGGCGTGCTTCGGAATATGGCGGCTTGAACCACGCACAGTAACCCGCGCGTACAAGCCCTTGAGTCGCAAGGCTTGGAGTAACTGAACAGACGTATAATAGTTATCCGTACTTATTTTACAATTTGAACCGTATACAGGGCGGACAACTTCAAGCACAAGTTGGCGAACTGTCGACACTATTGCGGCTGCCATTTCCGGCTGGGGCCGCACGATTTCGTTCACATCGGCCACATCTTCTTGCCTAACAATGATATAGCTGCTACAATGAAGTCGGTAATTCACAGCGATCCAGGAAGTAGCGCAACAGAGCGTATATAATCGAATGTGATATTTGCCCGTAGGCTTCATCGGGTTGAACATGATGACGTGGCGGCCGAATTTGGAGCGGCACGCAACACTACACTCGTCAAGGGCAACATCTCGTCCCATCTCAATGTAACTTCCCCCAGTTCGTTTCAGCCAATTCAAACGGGGCCTGATTCTTGCCGCCGGGTCACGTTGAATTGCCGCCGGGGCCGCACGAAAGCAGAAAAGTTTGCGAATAAGTTTAAAACGGCGCAACGGTATCACAGAGTCTAATCCGGAAGAACTATGGTTGCCTAGAATCGAATCTTCGGCTTGAACCCCCCCCCCCAATAGTTGGTGTTTTCACCTTTGTCATTGATAGTCATGTAGAACAGAATTCCAATAAATTTCATGAGCTCTGTCAGTGTTACGCGTTGTGTTAGTAGTATTCTTTTCACGATTGCGTAGGCGTTGGTCTCGTTCACCACTTGATTCCAGAAATACAGAGGAATGTAGGCCAAGAAACTCGATGATACTGAGTGCGTAGATAGATAGCCAGATTCTGGTTTCAGCCTAATCGACGTGGATTCATCGTTATGTCTGTACAGATCGAGCGGTTCATTCATTTGGACACGAGGGTCGAAGCACATACTTTTCACGGTCTCTACCTCCATCGATGGGTTGATCAGGATCAAATTGAACGCTGACTGGGTCAACTTATTCAAGGTCTTCAATGACTGCGTCTGGTGGAATATCATCTCCGGTTGGAACTTCCATCAACTCGGACCAACTTGGATTAGAAGCTGTCCTCTATCATTTTCAATACACGTTGCAAAACACCCGTTGATATTTCGACGCACTTGTTAAACATGCTGTCTAACCACCGTACCTCATACCGGGGGTCTTGATTGGCTTTGTTGATACGACGTCAAACACGACGTATGACATACGCAATTCCTACTTGCCGAAACAAAGGCGCCAAAGTTCTGCTCAAACGCTATTTTTTAGCGGGTGTGAAGGCAACCAAACTATCTCCATACAATTCAGAGTTCTGTGCAGTCAAATTACCACGAGCCATTGCGTTTTCATTGGAGTCGCTTCCACCATCATGAATTACAATTTTATCACTTCCCTGATCCGCTGCCCGATCAGCCGAACGATCAGCTTCACGGTAGATTCCACGGCCTGCTGCACCCCAGCGATCCGCTCCACAACCCGCTCCACGACCAGCCCCACAACCCGCTCCACGATCCGCTCCACGACCTGCTCCAACGTCACGACCGGTCCCACTAACGACTTCACCTCTGGATCCACTTCTGTGATCCGCTCCACGACCAGCTCCACGACTGGCCGCACCACTGTTTTCACCGAAAGCTCCGCGAGCTGCTCCGTCTTCGCAATCCGCGTCACGTCCTGCCCCACGGTCCGTTGCATGATCCGCTGCACGCTCAGCTCCACGATCTGTGCCGGTACTACCGGCCCCGCAGCCGGCTTCACTGCAAGCTCCACGACCGGTCACGCAGCCAGCTTCACTACAAGCTCCACGACCGGCCCCGCGGTCGGCTTTACGTCCGGTCCCACTTCCGAGATCTACTTCATGACCGACCCCACCATCCGTGTCATTGCAAGCTTCACGACCTGCTTCATCGCCACCTCCAGGCCCAGCCCCACAATCAACTTCAGGATCTGCCCCGCCTTCGCGAACTGCTCCACGACCGGACACACGGTCCGCTGCATGGTCGTCTTGCCTTCCCCTGAGTGAGCCGCGGTGGGCTCGATATCAGCCACACCATTGCCGTGATAGCTAACGGCATTGCGGGGGGGGGCTCCTGTGCGCTGTTCTCAGGTAGCAATAGGACGACACCGCCGTGGCTAACAACGCGTCGAGCGTTTGCCTGTGTTTTCGTGTAATGCGACACAAGAGCCTTCTCCCCGACAAAAAATTCTTCACCTTCTTGACCATTAGCACTACAACCTGGTCTAATGTATCGGCGCCCAGAGTCTAAACCTCACGGTGGCTTCGACTTCCAACCTTGGCTTCGAAGGAGACGCCACAGTTCCCTGAAAAACACGCTGTTATCTACATCCAACAATGTTAGCCCCCATTAAAAATGCAACAAGTCAGGGGCACGTTGGCACTACTCACCTTGGATATCACGCGGGATTACTTCGCTCGACGACCGTAGATCACGCCGTGGGCGCTTGGCAGCACTTGGAACGATTTCTTGCTTCCGCTCCTCCTGGCGCGGCATCTGCAATACTGGAGCTTTTTGAACGTGAGGGGGGGGGGTCATTTCCTTTCGAATGCAGCATAGGATACTAGAGTATTCGACAATGTATAGACAGTAAAATCTGGCTAAAATCAAGTAACCAAGTTGCTGGGTGACTAGCCTCTATCTGACGTTCTAGCAGCCGCTGGGTACGTGGAGAGAGGGGCATCCGGTAATATATGGAGAAGATACGCTTGCCACACCCAGGTGCGAATCGTTTCCAGCCAATCAGCAGGCAGGTCGTGCCCTTTCGTTTTGATTTTTAGCAGAAACCCGCGCCTTTTGGCCAATGAGAGAATGATAAGAGTTTTTTCGTGGTCAAATGGATGGGGGCAGGATGTCCCCAAGCCATAAGCGACCCTTCTAGGTGTGGAAATGGCTACATGGTCGATAGGGGCAGAATGCCCCCATTCAATTCCGAATATCTTGGGATGCCCCCCCCTTGTCCGCGAAATAGTTATCAGTCTTTTTGGAACCACAAGGACCGGAGCTTGACGTAAATAACGGTTGTGAAAAACACAGTGCAATGTGACTAATATATGTATTACAAGTTTGCTGAATCAGCAAGCAATGCTGATTGATGCTATTGTGCCTTTCTGTCAAAACGCCCTCCGTTTTAAGATCCTACGAATTAATAGGAGGGGTGATATTACTAAAGACCTCCTAACTGACCAGGCACTAGCCACTAAAATGTGCCCTAAACCACGCTCAAAAACCAGTCATATGGTATACTATATGTCGCAATTAAGAGGACCACGGCCCGCCGCGACTGAACGCTAGCGTCTCGGTTACGTCATTCATGGGGTCCAGCACAAATGTGTCGCTCAGCACCAGCCGCACGCGGTCCACGTTCAGCACTGGCTGCTCCGCGAACTGGTACGTGACGAAGAGCTGCTCCAGCTCGCAGAGGAGGCACGATGCTGTGCCAAATATCAATTTAGCTAAACAACTCTGTCGAAAATCGACCAATTCTGTAGTAACACGCACATGATATACATCGAGAGGTTCTTCTTCTACTTCCCTGTCATATTCTACTATATTAGAAGTGAATGATCATCTTAATATTGGAAACCCTTTCGAAAGACCATTCAGCCCGTTTAAATATCAAAAGGTACTTCTTAGTTCCCGTCTAAGGTCTTCCGAAGGAGTTCCTGTTCATAGCATTGGGAACCCTTACGAAAAACTTCTTGGCCGGCCATTCAGTCCTTAAATCTGAAAGAGGTACTTCTTAGTCCACGTCTGAGGTCTTCCGAAGGACTTGATGTTTATTCACTCATTGGACAATACATACTAAAATTCGCTACAGTGATTGGTTTAAAATATGTTCCGTTGCTTATTTTGTCGCTAGCGGCTGGCAAGTCAGACCTTTAAACCTAACCTGTCATGCTTAGAGCCTATTTTTTAGGTCAGATCAGCCAAAAGGTTAGAAAGGGACGATATACTGCCCTCGAATTGCCAGTTTCAAAACGCAATTCCTCCTCGGTCTTTCCGACAAAACACGCACCCTTTTGATAAGAAGAACGTTGCCAACTTGACACCGTCACTCAAAACAATTATTGTGCATTTAGTTTCCGATAACCTTGTTCGTGCACAAGTGCAGTATTGTGACAGGCGGGCGGTACGAGCGCGTACTCGCAGCGTCATATGCCCGACGGACATCGTCACGGCGACGGACGCGTGCTAGGCGCAGGCGGAAAGACACTCCAGACGGGATGCGAGGCGGGCGAGCAGCTCAGTCACGCACGGAGCGTCGACAGCGTGGTGTGCGTTGAACTACCGCGACGCGGTAGTATGCGTAAACGGTTTGTGGGTGAGCTCGACAGCGCAGCGACCGGTGCTCACTTCACTTCGGAATTAGACGCAGAGACGAGAGCTGCGATCTTGGGTATAGAGACGCCAAGAACGCGCCGAAGGCAACGAGAGACGACAGCGAGTCCGAGCAACGGACACGGGGACGAACGCGTACGGTGACAAGAGTATCACCTGGCTACGACTGCAGTGGCAGGAAAGCGGACGAGCGGGTCGCAGGCAACGCTAGGCACGGGCGGAGGCAGCAACCGACAACGAGGTCCGGTGGTGTTCTTGAAACGCCGGGCGTTGGATCTGAGCACGATCGATCGTGGACGAGAATGAAAACTAGTAACGAGTGTAGTGTTGGCACGGCTAGCTCGATTAGCGGATCGGTAGCTAATCCTCTAATAAAATAGGAGCGGGCGTGACAGCGGCCATTCCGGCAGGGGGAGATTCAGTGATCTCTGACGGCCAGCACGGTGTTGAGACGACAAGCTACGCCGCAAACCCGCAGCATGAGCGTGTGATCTGCCCAGCGATGCGGGCAAGACAAGAGGACCTACACAGTATGGTCTCTTAAGATTTTAGGTGGCGAGCCCTTTAATATTCATGTGTATGGTATTTGTATACAGTACGTTAGCGATATATTTGGCTCGAACGAGCGAACGTTGGTATACCCTGTTTTTGTCTAGCGGTGTCGTAGAAGACGGAAACGAGGTAAACCGCTCGTTGCGATGGCATGCGACGTAGTGGATCGTGTTCGAGCGTACCTAAAATGCCACTCTACATTTTATTAAGAGGAACTACAACAGTTTATTCGGACCACTTTCCCAGAAGTGAAGACCGTATCGCTCAGTACTAATTAAATTATCAGTAAAATACAAATTTTGTAGAGCCTTGCATTTTGGCATGAATCTGACAAGAAAGGTGTCAACTAAAGCTGCCCGAGAGTCTGTGCCTCACGAAGTACATGTGTACTAGGTAAAATTGGAAGCTATGTATTCCTACCCTGAGCAAAAAATTGACGAGCCATCGAAGGATGGGTGGCATGTGTACCTTAGATATGCGTGGTCGAAACGGAATACGTCGTTGGCCATTTAGTATAAGCAATTGATTGTCAATACTAGTTGTATTAGATGCAGCAGGTTTGTCGCTTGGGATAATACAGAAGGAGTATTCGTTTCAGATGGCATTTGTCGAGAAAATGTTACCGCTACTTTATATTACTGGGGTCAACAACAAGACGAGGGAAGATGGGCCAACGTACTGATGTAAACTTCCAGGGGGGCCAATCGTAATACCGTGCAGCTTGAAAACTGGAACGCATTGGCGACCATTTGCTGATCTCGTCACTTGATCTACGAGTACGCATCCACACCCGCAAGTACTACAACCAAGGAGTTGACACTGCACAGGCCGAATAACTAAGTAAACGTCAATTTGCTGCTCTATTAAACTAATTCATTAGCCCTTTCGTGGTCAATAGGGGCATTTTGACCCCTTTGGTGGGTCTATCCTGGAGTACCACCGATGTCAGCTACCAAAGGGGGCAAATTGCTCCCTTTCATGGTTTCCCGCTCAGACGGGGCAACATGCACCAGTTCTGATTGGCTCGTAAGTATAGTTCAATAATTTGCGGAAGATTTGTAGTAGTACCGTGACTTATGAAAGGGGGCCAAATGCCCCCTTTGACAGCCTAACATCTTGCACTTGTATAGTATTGTATAAGTAAGGCAAATACACGCGTTCGCGAAAGGGTTAATGTATTTTATGTACTCCGTTCACAGTCAATTTATATAATATATATAGTTTGTATATATCAGGCGTCCGGCATTCACGCAGAATACTTTTCTGTACCAACTACAACAAGACAATCCAAAGAGAATCGACATATAAATGTTCAGATTGAGGTGGGAATCAGTTTGGTTTCTGGACGGCTTTGTAACAAGGTATAAAATGTCCCGACCATCTCAGCAAAAGCTGTTTGAAACGTTCATCATTTGGGATTAGAACTTCTAGGAAGAATAATCCCACACCTGATTTGGAATTACAAATTTGCATTGCTGTCTATATTTCATAGATTGGCCTCGCGAACAACGGATAATTTTGAATCGTGTTTTGGAACCACAAGGAACTACTTCAGCGTTGATGATATCATCGTCCTGTCGTAGAAAGCTACACAGACAGTACTATCACTTCCGACACATGGGTAAACACATTGAACTCTAGGGTGAAATGATTTATTGCAGGTCATACAATGCGAGGGCTCTAAATCTGCATGGTGACCAGGCAAATAATGACCTCACTCGAATCCACGTGCCTGGGTATTCCTTAAGACACAGATAGCAGATGCCTGTATGGCGGAAACAGTTCTTGATAGTCGCCTTTTCCCTGATGTCTTGCCAAATCTCGTCGCTCCACCTCATCGCTTGAAGTTTGTCTATTGCGTAGGGGTCCATCGTGATCAATCCCGGGTCGTTGAGCCTGTCGTAGACCCACTGGAGTTATTTGTTCTTGTACGCAACCTTGAACAAGGCTATTATCCCGGTATCCATAGGCTGAAGGAAGGCTGCGGTGTTAGAAGGTAGATGTTCGACGGTCACATTGGTCAGATCCAGGTCGCCCGTGTGGTGAGAAAGGTTCAGACCATACACCAAATGGCGCGAACCATAAATAACGGTCAGTATGAAACGAAAAGGTCAAACTATACAGTTTACAACCCCAGCCACCACCGGACGTAGCCCGCGAACAACGACAAGTGTCACTAGGAGAAGTTCGACGCGAATTAACAGCTGCATCGTTGAACACATCAATAGTTGTAACCACGTTCGGGGGCAGCGCCCTACGAGCTCAACCGCGTTCTTTACAAGGGTATCGCGACTTCCGTTCGTACACGCATGTAAAAACGCAATAGTATCTTGTCGCGGTGGGGGGCATATTTACCTGAACAGTACTTTACAATACATCAATGCGGTTAGATATCAAGTTCATGGAGCAAATGTTCATGTTAGCAGCGACCAGTAGTCGTTTATGCTTTTACCATCATCATCAAAGCTATTCGATCGTACCCACATTTGTAGCTTTTGTTACCTTCTCCTACGAAATAGGTACATGTAGACATTCTCTTAGAGACGACAACTATTTCATAAGTTAGGTAAGAAGCTTATCAATGTCTATACCAGCCTCTCCGAACGTATTGATATGACACCTCCCACCCATGTCAGACACAGATAGACAAGGTACTAGACTACTGGCCGAAATCCTACAAGCCAAGCTCGACTACAATAGCTAGATGCGTGTGCACGAACCTGTTTTCAGTTTGCTGAGAAGATCAATAGCTACACCTGGAAGTATACCAAAGAAAAGAATGGACTTGAAGGAGCGGCTATGCGTGTAAGCGACAGAAAAAAGGCTTCTGGGTGTAGGTGAAGTTCGACTACATACCCCGCGGATGGATCTACCTAAAACCACATGTCGAGAACTGTTGGCGGCAACACCTGACCCGAGCATCAATGGTGACACATTCAGAATTCTAGATGAGATAACTACACGCGGCAAATCAATGCTACGAGATGCACCTCAGTCAAAGGCCTCAAAAAGCAGCAATGAGACATCCAGGAATAGATTAAAGCAGCCTACGGTACCACGAGGTCGTCGTCAAGGAATCGCGCGTGATCATGCAGCAGGCATACGATAGTATGATCGGCTTGCAGGTGTCGGTGATTTCCGGGGTGGGGAGCGCAATAAACGTGGGTCGATTCAGGAACAACCCGACTAAAAACTGAAATAGGAGTTACGCTCCGCCTTCCTCCCGGCCATCGCCATCGCTCAAGCTTCTTGGGGTGTAAGCAAGGCAAACGTTCGCTGCAAGATTACGTCATGGCGCTGCATAACTTCGACGCCGCTATGGCTGGCGCACCCCTCTCTGAGGACGTCAAAGTGACGGACTTCATGGAAGGTGTCCGCACGGGTCCGGTCCGGACTGAGCTCTTCCGGGAGTTATTGTTTTTGTACTGCCGAGCATTGCAATAAATTACGTCCGCGTTTGCCCTTTCACTACTAGACAATTTATGTGTGGGTGAATCTTATCAGTCAAAAATACAATACTCGGGATCAATGTATGCACTCAGCAACCCACTGCGTATCCTCCGCCCATATTCGGTTGATGTTCGCATTCGTCGATACAAACTACATGCATTCGTATGGACTAGACACTATTTTAATAAAAAAAACCCAGCAGATATTACCTTCTCCACGCCCCGAACATCCTTCATAAAGGTGGCGATGGGCGCGACGCAAGGAAACAGTTTCCTTCACTCCTCGCCCTTGCGTGTCTTGGAGGTATTGGGTTTTGAAGTCCAGTAGCTTGCTCACCTGCTTGGACCAGCCGATCACGCTACCGCGAGGATTCTGGTTTACCCTCGCGGCTTCCCCCACGCCGACATCCTGAACGAGAAGGACTGCAACTTGTTTCACCTTGACCGTGTACGTCCGTTGCTTGCGTCACATGATGCAGAATGCAGAATACAGACTTTTACTAGTGGTTAGCAGTAGATTTACCTGGACCATCCAATACAACTTATCCGACCATACTTAATTTTGTATAGGACACACGCTCGTCAAAGGCCAATCACCGATTTTTATTCAAAAATAGCGAATCACATGGCGTCTAGAAATTGTTTTTGCCCAATCATAATGTATAGGGTTAGGTAGGTCCTCTACACCAGCCGTTACGACGTATCGGGTCGGAGGGCCTTAAAAAATATGTGTATCGTCATTCAAACTCTAAGTGTAGGGCATATCACTTGCATATTTGCAACCTATTCGACCACTTCGCCACGGATGGGCTTGGACGAGCTAAAGCCTGGTAACACTAAGCGTGCCAAAGACACTGCAATAAGTGCCTTTATGGCATTTGTTAAATGCGAACATGTAGAGTTTGACTATGTTAAGCGATTCATTGAACAAGACGCTACAGGTAAATGTTTTGTGTCTGTATTGGATATGTTTGGAATGTATCTTGCATTTAACGCGGGTAAGAAGGGTAAAACACTTGCCCGGAACACCGCTATGCAATATTTCAGACTAAGCAAAATGTGGCTGTTTGAGCTCTACCCTCTGCAACGACACATTGTCGAAGCAAAGTTGATTAGCATGGAAAAGACGCTCGACAGCTTCTGTATGAAAAGAGATGGAAAGGTAGTCAACAAAGCACCACCATGTTCAAAGAGCGACTTTAAAAAGATGATGTTGTATTTGTATAAGAATGCATGCTCCTCTAGTGACTAACAGGACGCTGTGTTACTGTGTCTGCTGTGGTACCTGTTTGGTCGAGCGTCGGACCTGTCGCTCGTCCGCAAGCAGAACCTCTCCGTTGACGCCGCCGAAATGTTCTTCGTGCGCTTCATCCGCATGCAGACGTCCGAGGAGCTGGGGCTGTCGCAGTTCCCGGACGCAGACTACGTAACCTGTCCATTCCACGCCGTCGCCATGGCGCTCATCACCCAGCCCACCCCGTCCGTCGCCCTGATTGACAACTTGCCGGAGATCCCGGTCGAGGCTGCTGTCACGTTGACGCCGGCGACACTGCTGGTGGAGGCGCTGAACCACCCTGACGAGTTTACCGCGCTTGCCGCCGCCGCTCCAAAGCCCGTCGCTGCTACACCGAAGTCTGCTGCTTCCGTTCCGACGGTTTACTCCCACGTCAACCGCCTGCTTGATCGCGTGGCGCCCCCAGCTGGAGTCGTAGATGCGCTCACCTCGCATTCATTCCGACGGGGTGGTGCGCAGCATGTAAACGGCTGCCATGGGCTGACGCATCGCTGGATCTTCGACCGAGGCGCCTGGAACATGAGCACAACGAACAAGTGCTTCAACTACATCTTCAACACAAGCAGAGAAGATCACAGGGTTAGCAAGGCACTCAGTGGCTACAGTACGGAGGCCGAGATGAAGGCAATGAACTTGAAGGTGTTTGACGCGGAGACGATGGGGAAGATCAACGCTGTCCAGCGCTCACTGTTCACGACCTGCTACAAGATGGAGAACTCCATGTACAACCTGAGTCAGCAAGTAGCCGATGTGCTCACAGCTTACCTCATCTTGCACTACCCGTGGATGAAGGAGCTCCAAGCCGATGGTCTTGCTGTTAAGCGCATGGAGGCTGCTGCTCTAAACGCTGGAGCTTCGGTCGCCGAGCTGCTCGCGTGGTCGTCGCACCTTACTGTCTGAGGAAAAGAATAATTCAAGCCAAACCAAGAAGAAGCACCACCCCCGCCCAAGAAACCAAGCAATGAAATCAAGATCATCGTGGATCAGAGCAGTGTGATTCACCAGTTATTGCAGCCCATCAAGCGCCAGGACGAGCGCATGGATAACCTAGAAGCTAAAATGGTCGGAGCCCAACCACAAGACAAGAACAAGATGCGTCAGCAGGAACCAAGTGAACAAGAAGACAAACCCAAGCGCAGACGGACGTCGGTGACTTATCTTCATGCGTCATGGTTCGCATGGTACGCGCAGGAGCCACGCTGGATGGCAGGCGCGCCGAAGAGGCAGCGGTCGAACGCTAAGCAGCTCGTGGCCTTGATGAAGCTGTTCGTCGCCGACGACTTGAAGCTGGACCCAAGCACCGCCGACTATCGCGACCAAGTCTTGGCGCTCGGGAAGAAGGCGGAGGCAGCCGTGGTAGCCTTCCTCAACGCACGGGAGATCAAGTCGCGCGGCCCCACAGCTATCCGCAAGCATCTGCACGACCTGTACCTGAAGGGAGACCTGAACGACATGATCGCTCGGCACCTGCAACTGCGCCGCGCTGCTTCCATCTGCGATCCAGACCGCCAAGACGCCCTCGAGTCGATAGCATCTACAAACCAGTAAGTAGTCACGACTGCACAAGGCATCACATACATCTTACAGGCAAATAGAACGTCTATTACATGTTTAGCACGAAACAAAGTAGAGAGAACCAACAGCAAACACAACATAGATAACAGAGGAGCTTGCACAGTACCGACGCCTTGCTTGGGAGCGACAGCATAGCGCACTGGACGTTGTAGCAGCACACGCGAAGCCCACACCCCCAAGCTCATCCCCCACGAGAAGAAAGACGAAGGCTGGAGTTGAACCAGCCACCTCAGAGACATGATCTGCGCTCATCCGCTGAGCTTCGTCGCCGTAGGCAGTGGTGGTGGGAAGGGGGGGGGCTGGCACAAGCTGAGCCGCAGAGCGGTAGCCGAGGCGCAGGCTGTACTGCCTGGAGAGCCGCTTAGAGGTCCGCGCAGTACGGCGTAGAAAATGTCGAGTGAGGCCAAGGCGGCTTCTGTCGGCGTGCTTGGGCCCTGGGTTGAGATGTGTGAGGCTCAGAGCCATTTGTTTGGCGCGTGTCTATCTGGAACGATCTTATTGGCAGATTGTCTACCTATAGGAGCTGTTGAGAGATGTGTGGCTGTCCGAGAACCTAAATAGTGGACTTACGCTTTAATAGTGGACCCCGCCACGGAAATTGGGGATTTTTGCTCGCTCGAGAGCACATGGCTCTCGAGCCAAATTTTCATTGATTTCGTTTATCTTGTTTTTCTCAGCCCACAGGCCGTTTCCTTGCACCTATAAACAAGGCAGAATCGTACATCTTTCGAAGAGCACATCCGGATTCAGTTCACGTAGCCCGAGTAGTACAGTCAATGGTAGATTAAGTCTGTTTTGTGTGATCTTACATAATGTACCGGTTTGACTGGTACAGGTCGGAGAGGTCCTCCGGTCGGAGGATTCTTGGTTCTTTCTTGCATAAAAATACTCGCGCTAGCTGCTACGCTAATACATATCCATAAAAGAGAGGTATCGAAATGCGAAATTGCCTTTTCACTGGCGCTACCATCACCGCTGGTAGTGAAAGCCATTTCGATTTTTTTAGATTTCGGAGGTTCACTCCCGTCACATTTTGACCTACCATACACCGACCATAGCACACGTACCTTGGAGTAGATGAAAGCGATGCTGGGCCGTCTTGGCGCTGAGGTTGTCGCTCGAGAAAACGTCGGATACATTCATGGCGTCTGCCACTTGCTGCCACTTCTCCATTACTTTGCCGTAGCCTCCCTTAAAGGGCTCCTCGGCGATAATTTGCTTCAGAAGATGCGCGTCATCGGTGTCTGTGAAGTTTTTGCACTTGCCTTCCACCATTGCAACGCTCCTGAGAGAATCAAAGTGATGTGGGGTCTGCTTGAGCGAGCAGCTTTGCCGAGGAGATGGATGGTGGTGAGGGAAGTGAAAGCTGTCACAACATATGGCGCTTTCACAGGGATTTTGTAAAGAAGGTTTAGGGGGAGCGATGTTTTACACAGCTTTATTGTGGTAGTGGTAGTGAAAGCGCCTTCGAAACCTCTCTAATGGATCACATCACCGTATATTGGTCTCCCGAAAGCAAATGTTGTGCTTCCTTGCACACATTGTGCAAGACATGGAAGAGGCACATTAGAAGCGTAGCTTCCGCGAATACAGGTATAGTGGATAGCGTGAGGAATTGATCATCTTCTGCATCTCGCGTAATCGGACAATATGGATGTCTCGACCCCTCAAACTGCGAATCAACTGCGCAAAGCTCCTGACGCATTCACCATACCATAACGGTGTCAACAGCGACCGAACGGTACCCCTACAAGCTACGATTGGCTAAAATGATGCACATGGTACACATCATTTGGTGCCCAGCTGGTTGCCCAGCTGACTAGTAATCACGAATGTCACCGCCAGAGCAAATCCTGGATTGCAGCAGTGAGGTTGTCACCAAGTTGGCAACAACCTGCTAGTCGCGTTACCTTTGCGTAGTATACTCAAAGCTAATGCATTTTACAAATGCCGATAGTTTGTCTGGGCGTAATGTATTGCAATCATTAAAATTAGCGTGAATGGTTAGCGTTGATCGCCTTCGATGCATCAATGCTATCCTTCTCACTTTTGCGCTTGCTCTATCTCCGTCGACGTTCTGTTAGCATTTTTCAGTCAGTGCAAAGTAAGAGTGGGGGGGACTTTTTTGGGCTTCTCTTTCTCTATGTCGGGCGATCTGCTAGACAACTCCGGTTTTTTTCAGCAAGGCAATTAATTGTGGGTAGGCGGACGAGGGGCGGCCCAATCTGCGAGAATCAGAACGGTACACACGAGAGATGCTTTCTGTGTGGATTGTACTCGGTCAACAATGCGGTACAATCTCGCGGTTTTAACCCGTCGAGGATTTGACGTCGATCGTGAGGCGCCTTAACGCGGCTGCGCCCGAGGATGAAGGGCCAGACCCCCACGGTGATGAGACGTACGGGGCGTACTCTATGCAAGTGCTGTGTGGAGCGCTTTACACCAAGGGCTATCAACTGCGGTACTTAAACAGTACAAATACGTTTAATAGAACGCCGGCCAAGTGGTTTAAGAAGATAGCTAATTCTACGTCTGAGCATCTGGTGATTGTAGGTAGACTAATGGGTCAAGAAGAGGACACGTGGCACTGCATCGCTCGCGCAGCCGTGGGCGAGAAGCACTACTTCATCGACTCGGGACGGGCTCGTCTACAAGCCAAGTTCCGAGGACGGCTTACGCCTCTTCTTTGTTGAGTTGGGATGTGTATACGCCGTAGAACCGATTAAAATCCAAGTATAAAAAAATATCTTATACTCAAAACCGTTGCTTTACTGGTAGCCTCTGTATTATCAGAAAATATTCATTCGAATAGACCCGCTCTTTTTTTAAGGTCGAAAATGACTACAGTAAAGATTCAGAGTGGTAACGCACTATTTAGGCAGTAGTGCGAGTTTCGGGGAAATGTATTCGCTGACAAATGATAGTTCGACGTTGGAGAACAGTGTAGAGCCCACGCAACTACTAATGCAAATCGCATGTAGTGTAAATGATATTTCGTAGTTAATGACAACAAGCGAATGTGAAGTGATGCAGGGAATTAATTATACCAACACAGAACAATTAATGTAGCCGCTACTTCCGGGTAAACAGCTCCTGGGTCTGTCGTGGGGCTGGGTCCGTTACGCCGTTCGGAGCAACACGAGCGCGGTACGCGTCTACGAGAGGGTCGAGCTTACGCTCACTGTAGAACTTGCGCAGTCGCTTGAGTATAGCCGATCTGGGTTTTGCTTTTGACCCCATTTTCTTCGAAAAACTGGAACAACCCAGCTTCAGCCTCAATCCTGGAACGTAGAACTTGGTCGCAGTATCTAGGTGCCGACGGGTCCAACTGAAACCGATTCTGTAAGAAGAGCTTCATGTACCACTCCGTTCCATATCACTTGTCCCCTTTTGCTAGCGCGGCTCAAAATTCGCCAATATTGCTCGGAAAATACTGTGATTGGCCTTAAAAGAAAGCTGCCGTCAGCGCCATTTGAATGGTGTGCAGAGCTCCGTGAGCGAGCACGTATGGCGCCACTGTCGCCACCAGAGTGCTTTTGACGCCGGAAACCAGCTGAGATGTCGCCCACCCTCCTCATAATCCAATTTGACCGCCAAGACCCAGCCCAAACATAAAAACATGGCAAGCAACCAGCGCGCAACTAGGGAGCTGACATCGAGGGAGCGCCAGCAGCAGCGCGACGGCTAGAAAAATGGTGAGAAGTGTGACGGCGGAGGACCCGCCTTGCAGAACCGATGACAGAGCGGTACTATTAGAGCTACTCTCATCTCAGGGCCCAATACGAGTCAAAAAGTGAGGGAAGGTATATCCCGCCACAGCGTATGTGCAGAAAGCGACGGACAGCCAGTTGAAAACTCGGTTGGAAGAGTTACGCGTCAAGATTACAGGAACAGCAAAGCAGGACACGCGGAAGGTATGGGAAGCATTCGAAACGACGATTAAGAAATAAATGATGGATCTGCACAAGCAGGCAAGGCACAGGATGACTCAAGGATACATACATAGGTTAAGGAGGCTCAAGCAGAGACTAATCAAATATGGAGATGGGGAGCGGCCGACGGAGGCGGACATGACCAACATAGTGGAGCAGATACACAAATTGCAGGGCGAGCGCAGAACTCTGAGGAGGCGGGTCCTGGTAGCGCAGAATATGTGGAGCTCGAAGGGACCCCCGGGCCACTTTTTCAGACAAAGCAGTACAAAATATGGCGAAAATCTCATCCCACGACTACATGCTTCGTCTACGGCGGGCTCTACCAAACATCATGATCAGGCGAATGTGTTCGCAGCAAGCTGGGAAACCATTTTCAATGGAGCGGCAGCTGACAAAGCGTCAATCGAGAACTATGTAGCGCGACTATCATCAAAGTGGGAAGCGGCGGGCTTGGGAGATCTTGTTGAGGACATTTCAGAGGCGGAGATGCAGGCCGCCATTCTAAAATGCCAGTTGGGCAAAGCATGTGGGCCGGATGAGTTGGACAATGCCTGGTATCTTGACAACGTGACACAATTAGTGCTAATACTTACTCAAGTTTCCAACGCCTCTATGGAGGACGGGGTCACACCGACGAGTTTTCTGAAGGCATACGTTTAAATATCAGCAAAGGGGGAGACAAAAAAGATCCATTGAATTACAGGCCAATTGCTCTTCTCAACACGGATTACACGGTCTTCACGCGGATTATGGCACGGAGTGTGCGGAGGTACATCAGCAAATTAGTGCACAACAAGCAGTTCGGCTTCGTGCCGGGCAGGACTATTCACGAAGCTATCAACCTATTTTAAGCGGCAAAGGCAGCTTGCGAGGAAGGGGAACAGCACAGCGCAGCGCAGGTCCTTCTGTTTGATTTTGCCAAGGCTTATGATTCACTAGACAAGGATTTCTTGTCGGTAGTGCTGGAAGCAAAAGGATTTCCCCCCAAGTTCTGCAGAACAATGAGAGCAATACATTCGAACACTACCGTGCGGTTTATGGCAAACGAAAATATTTCGAGGTCAGTGACGGTGACGAGCGGCATCCGGCAAGGCTGTCCGCTTGCGCCGCTTTTGTTCATTCTGGCGGTGAACTTACTTTTTCGACGAGCTCCTAAATGATCGGCAGATAAGAGGAGTCATGCTAAGGTCAGAATATAATGGCAAGGTTCGGAATCAGAGAGTGTGGAGTTGCGGGTAGCATGCTATGCCTACGATACGGCTATATACATTGAGAACAAGAACATACAGGCAGCAGCCATTGAGGCAGTCGGGCGGTTTTCGGTGGTCTCTGGGTTAAGGCTCAACGTACGAAAGTCGGCGGCAATACGACTGGGGGGGGGGGGGAGGAGTTGCCCACAGAAGAAGAGGGTGAGGGGAAAAGAGTGAGATGATAGTGGAAGAGACCGACAGCACACAATATCTGGGCCACTTCGGGGGGAGCGAAGATACTTCAAACGAAGCTTGGACAAAGGCCCTTACTTCGCTGATGGCGAGACTTGCATTAGCAGAAACTAAGACGAACACAGCCCAACAAAGGGCGGCTATTGCGGCTGCCATCATAATTCCGAAGCTGCTATATGTAGCGAGGCATGCTTGGCCGACAGAGGAAGTGATCAAACGAGGTGGTTTGAGTATACAAAAATTCGTATGGTGCGCAGCATTCAACGTGTTGAACAAGGTTAGGGTAATACGATGAAACGACGCCAACGTCATGCTGACGTAAAATGTAGGTACCGGGGCGGGGGGGGGGGTATGCTGAGCGCCATTGCAATCCACCAGTTCATTTCACATCACTTGAATATTCGCGCTCTTGCCGACAGAACACTCGAACTCAGTATGCGCGTCCAATACTTTGCGCTAGTCAACTCCTAATGCGTTCTACAAACCGCTATCAACGCATTTGGGCGCTATGTTGCGACGGAAGGCGTCTCCATGGACTTCATCGCTGCCTCTCTCGTCGGTGACGCGAGTAGGGTTGTGCTTGTGGAGCTCATGATCACTTTGAAGTTCACTTGGCCTTCGTTGAGGGACGCGTGAGGAAGCCGCTGGCCACGAACTGTCATGAGCTACCTCCACCACGTGAAGAACTGGATGTTCGACACCTATCCGACGCACCGAGCTACCATCGAGAAAAAGCTGCCCAAGATGGGGCAGACGCTCGAGCGCCACTGCCGGAAGCGAGTGGAGGGGGAATGGTCAAGAAGGCCCGCGTGCACGAAGGAGAATCTACGCGTTCTCATGGACGGACTCTACTATGATGCCGCCAGCCCCAAGGCATACCAAGATGCTGCGTTGCTGGCTCTGATGTAGTACCCGTTTGGCCGCCCGTCCGTCTGACCTCGGATTCGTGGTGAAGAGAACCTATCGGTTAGTGCACATGGCGTTGTCTTTGTTCGGATCATTTGCGAGAAGACTGCTGAAGAACAAGGCATCTCCCCCTTCTCCTAAATACTACTTCATCACGTGCCACCTTCATGCTATTGCGACGGAACTGGTGATACAAGATGCTCCATGCGCTCAGTTACTTGACCATCTAGATCTTGTCGCAAGCGGTTACGAGTGTGTATGGCTGCCCCTGTCGACGTTCCACTAGCTGAAGCTCTTGTTGCATGGGAGAATATCGATGGACCAAGTGAGCCGCCTCAGAAGATACCTGAAGACAACATGAAGATTGTTCGCGTGCTGAGCTCCGCCGCGTTGGAACGAGTGGGACGTCAAGTTTGCTGTTGGCTTCGCTTTAGCTTGAACGGCTGAGGCAGTCTTGACCACGCGGTTAACATAGGCGTGGCAGTGACTCACTGCTCAGTGGATTTTCTTTCGTGGTACGTGGAACATGACGGCTACTAACAAGGGTTTCGCTTACGTTTTTAACGCTACCAGTGAAGACCAGAAAGTGGCGCGTGTTCTCAGTGGGTGGGATTTGAGCAAGAAACCGCCGGTTCGTATATTCTTCCGGTTTGATTTTGCTAGCCGATAGCAAACACTGGAATTGGGCAATCTTCTATTCCAGCCCAGTGTCTACATCCTAGACCGCGAGAAAAAGCTGAATGCGCGTGTCGCTGAAGTCCTCACAGCTTCCGCGATCCAGCATTTTATTGAGGTACAGGAGTGCTACCCGATGTGCCCGTACGCTTCAAGGATGCGTGAATTTCTGATGATGTTGGAGTTATCGAAAACGCAAGTATTAGCGTGGAGCTCTGAGCAACATGTAAAGGTAACACAAAAATATCTGTAGAAGACCCAAGACGACGGAGAGGCATTTACAAGAGAAGAAAAGCTGACCCATCACCAAATTTGTATGATCGAAAAGATTATAGCCACGAATCGGTCCTGAACCGAGCGCGTAAGCCAACTTGAGCGCCAGGACGACGTGGGTCAGGGTCACACAGCCTTAAGTTCGCCGGGATCAGCGGTGACGCCACAAGCACTTTGTACCGACATATCTTCCGCGCCAAAATCGTGCGGGAGCAAGGCTCCTTCCAAGGGCTCTGCGGCGATTTGGTTTGAGTTGTATGCGAAAACGCCACGAGTGTGGGACGCGTTCTCGAATCGGTTGAAGAAGTCGGCGTACAAGCACACTGTCAACTACTACTCCGTTCCAGATCACTTGTCCCCTTCAACATTTCGCTTGTTTCATACTACTTGTCCTCTATTTACACTTAGATTAACTATGGTTTGATTGCGTGACGCTACCTAACTCACGTATAACCGAGACAGTGTAGTCAGAGCAGGAAATGCTCAAAGGAAGTCTTCCCTCCCGGCGGAGCTTTGCTTTCGCCATGTGCCGGAGCTTGTAAATGTTCTCGCCGTTTTCACTAACGCAGGACTCCATTGCACACTGCAGCGAGAGGAAGATGTTGTTCAGGGTCTCGTCCGGCAACTCCCAGAAAGCCTCCGTCGTGGCCTCCACTAGCTTGGCTACGGTGCGGGCTGAGCGCTGTTGTTGCCTGGCCTGGATAGCGTGAAACGCTCCGAGGTCTAAACAATTCATGTCAGGACTGTTTGGCGGCTGAAATTTCAGTCCCACGTTAAGGCCACGAGCACTAACAGCAGAACGAAATGCGGGATCCTTGGTGTCGATATGGGGGGGGGCATTGTCTTGCTGGATCGTGATACGCGCACCTCTTCCACCTCTCGACCATTTTGACGCAATCGCCTGCAGCAGCTTGTCGATCAGCATCTCACGATAATTTGCGTGCGTAGCCATAATGACTTTAACCAGTGGTGTCCCAGCGAGTCTGTTCTGACTGGCCCTTTGCGCCACTGTATGCTCCACAAATGGCCACGTCCCCAACTTCCCGTCAAAAATACACTCGCCTGTCTCATTGTATCGAGGGCGGGCCACCGCCGCCAGCATCATCACTTTCGTGATGTGCCGCTTGCTCTTCAACTTACGCTCCGGCTCAGGCTCGTCATGCAGCATAATAAAGCGCCGCTTCACTACCGTGAGGAAGAAATACTTTTCGTCCACGTGGATCACGTCCGTATTGTCGCGATACTTGTTGACGGACGTGTCCACGTGGCCGACGCAGAAGTGGATGCGGGCTTGCAAATTTGCGGCCGTGAGCAGCGGTCGAGGTTACGATTTTACAGGAGCGTAGCTTGCCCTGCTTGATGCGGCGGAACAGCGTCGTCGACGGCACGCAACAGCAGCGGAGCGAATTGTCGTCCTGCGTTGCAGGTCAATATGGCGGAAGTGCTCTAGCAAGGCTGTCAGCTTGTGGGGTTTTCGGACGGTACGACGCTTCAGAGATGGCGCCTCGTAGATGCCGTGATGGGCTACATTAGCCTTGGCGCGCTTCAACAGCCGCGAGATGGTTTTCTGGTGCACGCCGAAGCGCTTGGCCACTTCCTGCGCTTCGGCGTGC
>JAIKVD010000168.1:0-28291 GCA_024679075.1 Phytophthora uliginosa | reverse complement strand
GAGTCGAGTCGCTTGCTGCGTCGAGCGCCAATTCCAAATTGATCAATCTAGAGACGGCCTCGCTCGCTTAGTTGCTCCGTGTATATGCGTGTGAATTAAGCTGGCGGGCAGAGCGAGCGCGCCAACAAGGACCAGCCCAAAATGCACTCCCGCGCTTTTTCCCACCAGTGGGGCTCCGGCCAGCCGATTTGAAATCGGGCTCGGGTCTTTTCAGCACTCCTCCTCATCTGCATGCACATGTTCATGTATCGGTGTCCGCTCCTGATCCGTCCGACACCTGCATCTGTACCGGTACTTGCTCACCAGGTGCAGTCTCGGATACAATAGCGTTGAAGGACAAGGTGACGAGGAAATACTCGCATGCTCCGTTCGCTTGCTCCAGCTGGGTAAGCATGAGTCTTGCGGTGGGACCTGAGGATCCGCTTGGGTGGGGTGCGTTTCCACAGGTACAGTATATTTTGAATCCGCCTGCTTCGTATTGAAGTTAGTGCACAGCGGTAATGCATGACTTTTATGCGTCAGACTCTTCTTCAACGGTGCCAAAGATTGCCCGTGGTTCCAACAGAGCTTACTAGGCAAACGGTCGGCTGTGCAGCATCGGGAAAGCAGTATGATCGCTATCTATGCTAGAGAATGCATTTTAAATGCACATGTACGCCTTGCATTAGCTCGATTCGTAGACTTTTGCACATCTTTACTTTTCCAAGTTGAAGTGTCTGAGTCACGTCACATGAATGTTCAACCCACTCAGACGATTTAACCGCTTGAGAAAATGGATCTACAGAAGCACGACTGACAATTCAACCTATTGTGAAAATGTATCTACTGAGTAGTACGCCACGGATCTTCTTCATTTTCACGCTAGGGTGAGGAACAAAGGTTCGATCGAACACGTCAAAACAGCCATTGCTCAAGTTGCACGCGGCCCGTAGTTGGTCGTGGCTCAATGTCAGCTGAAAAAAGCTCATTGTGATTCGCCGCAGTCTTCCGATATAGCAATTGACGGGGCTGGGCTTCAACTGCAAATGAAGAAATACAAGACGATGACTTGCTAGATTGCAATGATCGCTGTTAACGTGCGTGTAATTTTTAAATATGCAACGAAGCTGGCTATGAACACTGCCGCTGCGACCTTAAGACTTCAGAAACCACGCGAATTGAAGGGCTGCATGGCGCGCGAAGGCCGACGCGGAGCGGCGACGCACCTGCCCGTTCACCCATCCACTCCACCGACGCGCTCACTTAGAAGTCAGCGTCCAGAGTGAACACCTGCTCCTCGGCCGCGACACCCACACCGGCCTTGGAGTACTCGCCCACGCGCTTCTCGAAAAAGTTGGTCTTGCCCTGCAGCGAGATCATGTCCATCCAGTCGAACGGGTTCTTTACGTTGTAGATCTTCGACACACCCAGCGAGTACAGCAGACGGTCGGCCACGAACTCGATGTACTGGCACATGAGCGCCGAGTTCATGCCGATCAGCTCCACAGGGAGCGAGTCACGCACGAACTCGTGCTCGATCATCACCGCGTCGCGCACGATCTCGTGCACGCGGCTCTCCGGCAGCTTGTTCACCAGCTTGGAGTACATGAGGCACGCGAAGTCCGTGTGCATGCCCTCGTCACGGCTGATCAGCTCGTTCGAGAAGCTCAGGCCAGGCATGAGGCCGCGCTTCTTGAGCCAGAAGATGGAGCAGAACGAGCCCGAGAAGAAGATGCCCTCCACGGCTGCGAACGCCAGCAGACGCTCCGGGTACGACGACACTCGCGGGTCGCACCACTTGAGCGCCCAGTGCGCTTTCTTCTTCACACACGGGATCGTATCGATGGCACGCAGCAGGTGGTCCTTCTCCGTCGCATCCTTGATGTACGTGTCAATGAGCAGCGAGTACACCTCCGAGTGGATGTTCTCGATGGCGATCTGGAAACCGTAGAAGCAGCGGGCCTCCGGCACCTGCACTTCATTGCTGAAGTTCATGGCCAGGTTCTCGTTCACGATGCCGTCGCTGGCAGCGAAGAAGGCCAGCACGTGCTTGATGAAGAACCGCTCGTTGTCCGTCAGGTTCACCCAGTCCTTGAGGTCGTGCACCAGGTCCAGCTCCTCGGCCGTCCAGAACGAGGCCTCCGCCTTCTTGTACATCTGCCACACGTCGTGCTCCTGGATCGGGAACAGCACGAACCGGTTCGGGTTCTCGACCAGGAACGGCTCCGGCTGCAGCTCGCCGTTCACCTCCTTGAGCTTGTACTCGGACATCTCGAGCTTCGGCTGCTCCTCCTTCTCGCTCTTGAGGTTCATGCCCTGGGCGAAGCCCTCCACGAACTGGGGACTCAGCTCCTGGTCCGGCTGCTCCGGAGACTTGTCCGCCGCGGCGCGTTCCGATGAGGCTGCGGCCATTGCTGCGGGACGGTGAGTAGCTGCTCGGTAGCGAAGAAGCAGTGACGCGATAGAAGCTCGCCTCGAGATGAAGACTGGGGTCGAGTCGGAGTCGAGTCGCTTGTTGGGTCGAGCGCCAATTCCAAAATGACAAGCTCCGAAGTCTGAATGGGCACTTGCGCGCCAACAACGACGAGCTCGGTGCGCACTCCCGCGCTTTTTTCCGCCAGTGGCCAGCCGATTTGAAATCGGGTTTGGGTCACCGTTGCGCTTGCTTCTGGCCAATCAAATCGCTCTGCTGTACCCGGATTTGAGGGCGGGTGGGTTTTTGGTGCCAACTCGATTCACCAAAGCGCGCCATTATGAACCCGAAAATTCATGCTACAGTACAAAAGCTCAAGAAAAATTAACAAAGATGAAGGCTTCAGACTTCAGCGGCTTCAACAAGAATCACAAGTTCAATTAGAAGGCTATATGAAGCAAGCTAGTAGCATACAACCCACTACTATTGTGGAGGTTGTCTCGTTCGCACCACTTATTCCTCATCGGACGAAGAACCAAAGAGCTCATTCTTCTCGGCCTCACGTGCTCCGTCCTCTTCAACGGCAGGAGCATCGACAGCCTTGTCACCATCCTTGTCAGTGCCACTTGGTTTGGACTCCTGCTCATCGTCGCTGGAATCGGAGCCAAATAGACCAGTGGGGTCATCCTTTTCGTCTTCCGAGCCAGATTCCACGCGAGCGCGCTTGTTACGCTTATCCAGCAGCTTCTTCATCTTTGGGTTGCGGTTCTTCATGTCCTCAATCGACATGCTGTTACCACCATCTTCATCCATCTCGTCCTCGCCATCATCGATGAAGCCGCCATCCTCGTCGTCCGTTTTTTTGCGCTTCTTTCCTCCTTTCTTCTTGACAACCTTCTTCTCCTTCTCCTCCTCCTCGCGCTCACGCACACTCCACCCTTCGTGCAGTTTCTTAAGACGCTCGTCTTGCTTGAGTCGGATACCTTCGTGGCGCCTGCGCATGTCTTCTTCCTTCACCCGAGTCTCCTCCTGTTCGCGTGCCACACGCTCCTCGTACTCGCGCAGCAATTTGCGCTGGGCTTCAATCTCAAGCCGGCGCTTCTCTTCCTTCTGGCGTTCGAACTCCAAGTGGTAGCTAGCTTTCGTCAGGGTGTCGCCGCAAAACTTCTCGTGATCCGAGACCTTCTCCTTATCAAAGGGTAAGGTGTTGTGATGCTTCTTCTTCTCACTGGAGCTAGAGCTGCTGGCAGCCTCGGCTTGCTGGAGCAGGAAGCGGAAAATGCGTTGTGCACGCTTCAGATCAAGGATGGCACGCTGCACATCGGCCATCGTACGCTGTTGCAGCACTGCATTGCCACTGCCTGATCGCGTAGCAACAGTTTCCTGACCCAATGTTGTCACAGCATAGTCTTCCTGAGCGAGACCCGAGTTGTACCACAAACGCAGGTCGTTCGGGTACATGTGCAGTCCACGAGACAGAGTGGAAATGCAGCTCGGAAAGTCCTTCGACTCGTAATAGGCCTTCGCAAGGTACAACAAAACCTCGAGATCCTGTCCCTGGTAGCACTTGGTAAGGCACACGATGTAGAGCTGAATGGCCTCCTGGTAGCGCTCTTCGGCTACGAAGATGTGCGCGAGATTAATCCAGGCGTCTGGCATGTCCGGACTGGCCTCACGAACCTGTGAGAAAATCTGTTTTGCCAGCTCAAAGTTGCCCTTTTCAGCAATCATAATGCCCAATCCATTGGCGGCGTAGATATTGTGCGGGTGAGATGCCAGCGTCTTCTTGTAGTAAACTTCGCTCAACGACATGTTCTTGGTGTAACGATTCTTTTCACCAAGGTTGCTCATGAAAATGTTACCCATGGACAAGAAAGCGTACGGGTCGTTCTTCAAACCGGGCATCCCCATCACCTTTTCGTACTTCTTCTGAGCAAACACCCATTCGCGCTTCTTCAGATGAATATTTCCCTGAAGCAAGCAAGCTTCGGCGCACGTCGGGTCGACTTCCAGTACCTTATCGTACATCTTGATCGCCTCAGCATCTTGACCACGATCACGCAGCATACAGCCAAGGCGCAGCATACAGTCAGTATACCGAGGAAAAACTTCGAGGATCGCATCATACAACTTCTTGGCTCGGTCGCGGTTGCCCATTTCCTCGTACACCCGGCCCATATTGTACAGAATCGTAACATTCGCCTCCGATGGTTTAGGGGTAGAGTTTTCCTCGACCAAAGAATCGGCTTCCTCAGATTTGCTTTCTTCGTCAGCAGTGCTATCGTCCCCCAGTTGCTTGAGGGCCCTCTTAAAGCAATTGATGGCATCAGCCGTCTTGCCCACGCGTTGTTGAAGCACACCAAGGTTGACGTATACTTCCATGGGCACGCGCTCTGAGGCATTGTTCATCACCTTCTCCGCTGCAATGTACGAAGAGATCGCAATAATCTGGTCCTTGCGCTCTGGCGACCCGTGAAGTAGCTCAGCTGTATCGATCAGGGCCTCCACGTTACCCGGTTCCAGCTCTACGACGCGGCGCAGCAACACAACAGCCTCGTCCTTTTTGCCCAGCTTACCATAGATGTCGCCAAGAAGCGACAGGATCTCCACGTTTTCCGGGTATGCCTTGTTAGCCTTCTCCAAGTAAGACGCAGCCTTCGTGAATTCCTTGCGTTCGTAGTACATTTGAGCCAAACCAAACCACGGGAGAACAAACTTGGGCCAAAGGCGTCCGGCGTTAAAGTAGTAGCTGTAAGCGTCCTTGTACTTGCCCTGAGCGTGGCAGCCACGTCCCATGAGGTAGCAGCTTTCAGACCGGATTTCCGGGATCTTAGTGCTGTGGAAGGCGTTGCCAGCAAGCGTAAACATCTTATCGTAATCCTTTCGCGCAATGTTTGTAGCACTCGCAGACTCATCGCGATACGGACCATCAAGCTTTAGCCCGGACGATGACACAGCGTCTTCATCGCGGCTAATGTAGGCAACGTACTTGTCACCAATACAGATTATCTGTCCTGGCGAAACTTCACTGGAAATGTCCTTGGACGTGGACACAACAGCCGATCCACGCACAACACTCACTGTGCAAGGTAGTGGAATCCACTGCGAGAAATAGTGGTTTGCCAAGTGGTTGAGAACTGTGGGGTTCGTCTTGTCAATCGCGTGGGCGTGATGAATCATCATCATGAAGCGCGAGCTTTCGTCGCGGATGCTGACCGCACGTTCTTCGCGGCTCTGGCTCGCAAGCTGCCACAACGCGCTGGCAATCACTGCATCCACATTGGTCTCATCGAGCGAGGCCGTGTAGCGCATGACCGCACGCGCCTTCTCCACGGCACCCAAATGGTAGCAGCAGTACGCGAAACACATGCGCATGCTAGCAGCCTGCGGGCTACGAGGATGCAGTTTAATGGCCTCCAGATAAAGTTTCTTGGCGTCCTTGTACTGCTTCTTGCGGTACAGCAGCAGTGCCTTGCCCAGGATGGCAGGCAGGTTCGTCTTGTTGGAGATGAGCACGCTCTTGACGAATCGGTCGGCGCGGTCGTCCTCGTTCTTGGCCATGAACATGAGCGCCTTGCCCACGAGCGTCATGGGATGCTGGTGGTCCAGGCGATCGGCGCGCTGGAAGAACCCCACAGCGCGCTGCGAGATGGCCTCGCGCTTCTTCTCGTCCTCCTCGTTCCACATGGCGTTGACCGCGTGGCTAGCCAGCGCGATGAAGAACTTGATGCGGCACATGCGGGACGCGTTGTCCTTGTAGATCTCCTCGATGCCCGGCTCCGAGGCCACCGCCAAGATCTCCTGGAACTGGGCGACATGGCCCTGGTTGTAGTACTCCACCTGTGTACAAAATGCGGAAAAGACATGAGTTGATCGCTCCCTAGTACTACAGTAGCATTCGGCGTACGGCGAACTGCAGCCAGACGTCGAGCGGCGCCACCTCGGCGCGCAGGATGTCGATGATGTCGTTGACGTCCTCGGGCAGCTCGTCCACGAACACCTCCACCGCCTGCTTCGAGTTCTTGACGGGGATCAGCAGCGCGCGCTGGTTGCTCGGCTCCTCCTCGGCGTCCGACATGGCGGCGACTCTGGTCCGCACTAAAAGTGGCCCCCTTTGGCTGCGACGCGAATTTGGTCCGCGCATTTTGTTTGTGTACACCCATTTTTGTGACCTACCAAAAAAACCTCGTACTTGAAATGACTATGTCATGCTGCCCCTACCCCTCCTCTTCTTCAGCCCAGCGGGGATGCACATCAACTGGAGCCAACGGGGACAAGATCGACGATGGCGGTGCGGCTCTCAGGGTGGAGCGACGCGCACGTCTCGGCGCTGCTGGAGCTCTTCCGCGAGCACCTGCTGCTCTACGTCTACTCCTCGGACAGCCACTTCGCCGAGATGGTGCGCGCCGAGCTGCCAGGTGCGACGGACGGACGGTGGAAAATATCGGAGACCGTGCTCTGGGGGCTGTTGGAGCTAATGTTGCTGTGTGTTGATGCATTGTGGGCGGGGTTGGCCGTAGAAAAAACGGCTTTGGAGATCCAGGAGATGGTTCGGTCGCTGATGTTGCAGTTCGGGCTGAGGCTCAGCACCAAGAACTTCCGCACGAACGGTGTGTTGGACTAAGAGAGATAGAGATAGAGAGAACTGGTGCTGTGTGGTGGGGAATTATTGAAGTTGATTTGACCGGTTGTGCCTTGTGGGGACACAGTGATTGTGACGAACGGACAAGAGGTGTACGTCTACGAGCACATCTACGAGTCGATCAGTCAGCTGGCGGAAAACCGAGCTGGCGGACTGTGGCTGCCGGGCGAGCTGAGCCGATTCCTACAGAAGGCCAAGCAGTATCGAGAGTTGTTCCCCCAGAGTCAAGACGTGTATTTCAAGCGGATCCAATTCTGGGGTGAGTTACCACCTGGCATGGTTGTTGATTCTGACCCTCAGGGGGATACTTATTGGCTGCGGTGCGACCTTGGAACAGGCAAATCGGTCGCGGAAACCAAGAGCAAGTTTTACGCGTTGCGCGAAATATACGTAAAGGAGAAGCGTCGCTCACGCCGTGAGTACTCTGGATCATGTCCGTCGCTTTCAGGAGCTGATTGATCGATGTGTGCTGTCTTATTATGATAAGAGCGAAAAGGAGTGGAAGTCAGACGCTTAGAGCTGTTGAAAGAGATATTTGTCGATGTACCTCCGCGACGAACAGAAAAGGTCGACGTGCCCAGCAAGGCCCCTAAGTTGTGGTCATCGGAAGACATGGAGAAGCTTGTTGACTTTCTAGTTCGGATCACCAATGAGATCCAGAGGACTGGAAGCTCGGACCTCGTGAAACACGTTGCCGAAACGTTGCGTAAGGGACTACCGTATCACTAATGTTGTAATCGGGCTCTTGTTTTATTTCATCTGCTAATAACACGTCCTACTCCACAACAGACCGAACGGATGGATCCTGCGTGAATAAGTTAGCCGACATGAGGGACAAATTCCGGAAAAAATCGGCATCGATTCGCGCTGCAAGTACGTATTGCGTTGCTTCTTTTCTTGCGGGTGTTCGTGATGTGATTTGACTCGGAACACGATTTTCCTAGATTTACCGAAAACGTTGTTTGATAAGACCTCGGAAGCGTACACGATCTTTAACGCAGGTAAAACTTGGCTGGCATTGCTGTGTTGTGATGAAGTAGAAGGAGATGTGTCGGGTTACTAGCATATCTAACTCTCCAGATGTATTTGTTTGGAACTAGACTGGAGCGATCGCAACGACCCCTATGCATTTGGCTATTTAGCGATCAAGTCGCGGTGTACGTAAAGTTTCAGATTGAATTTTTGACACCACCCTGACACGTGCTTGTCGCTTAATGCTTAACCAGGCTCTAAGCTCACGTCTGAGCGCAATAAAAAGCGACGAAGAAACATTTGGTCACCACGACCTAAACTTCGGTCAGCAACTATGGCAGCTCGTGGGGCGTCAAATTCAAGTGTTGGCCAGACAAATCCATCGGTACAACAAGGTACTGCTTCAGCGACAGCAAACGCACCTGCTGCAGGAGCACAGCGTGCAACAAACCCTTCTCACCTAAATGGCCCCAGTATCAACGAGGGAAACAATGCGCCGCAACCAGCACCTTGTGAAGGGACGTCGGCGATTACATTGTCTGCGAACGACTACGCAGCGTTCGTAAGAGATATCGCAGAGCAATGCAAATGGACAGAAAAGGTTGTGCACAACATCCTACGATGCATGCAGCACTCAATTGAGCTATACCGGTCGAGCAAGTATGCTGCGTTCCTCGTCAAGATCGCAAGCCTGACCCCAGGTACGAAAATGACTGCAGCGGCATGCATTTGCATGAACCTAACGGAGGCATTTTCATTTTCAGGTGTCACTTTTCTGGATCTTTTCGCGGACGCCAAGCGCATTCTTACTCAATTCGAGCAGCGTACGGCTACTATTATGTCTTCGGACGTTTGTCAGCAGTCCGGTCTCATTTTTGACTGTGTGTCACCGCTGCAGGTTTCGGCACGTTAGACGGATTTGAGAATCTTGTCCTGACGGCACCCGATGTCAACTCCTGTATGGCAACCTCTGAGCAAAAACCAGAAGAACACGAGCGTCTGGCTAGTCCCGTGGTAGACGTTTTTCCCTCCACTGCTGAAGCACCAAGCGATGCCGTTACGGAGAACATACCTGGCCTAAATCACCTTGAAGAAGCAGCAGTAACTAATATCGATGAAGGTGAACATGATCGTGAACCTGACGGGTCCCCGGCTTTCGGGTCTCCAGCCCAGATACCTCAGACGGGTGATGAGGATGTTGCCATCGAGGAGTGTGAACACGAACAGTCTCCCGCGCTTGGGTCTCCTGCTCAGACACCGCAGACGGCCAATGAGGATGCAATCATCGACGAGTGTGAACATGAACAGTCTCCCCCTCCTGGATCTGCAGCTCAAACTCCTCAGACAGGAAATGAAGATGGCACAGGCGACCACAGCTCAAGCACAGCAGGAAAGCAATCCAGCCCAGGTATGCTGCTTATTTTTAATCGATTGTTATGGCAATGGATCTTGTCGCTCACCGTGTTTTTTTTTCGTGCTGCCACTAAAGAGAACACGTGGGACGATGGGGTAGACGCTGATGCGGATCTTGATGACGACGGCCTCGATGACCAATCTGTCGGATCGTCCGATAACGCATGTGCGTACTGCCTAATTTATCTCTAATGTTGTTGAGTTTAGAAGATGCTCAGGAGTGGTTTGGTTTGTTTTGCAGGGTCGGGCTCGAGCACTAACTTTGATGCAAAGGATGCCCGCCATGAAAAGGACGATTCATCTTACCCACTTTCAAGACAATCTGGCTCTGAAAGTTCAAAGAAGCCATCGAAGCGAGGTAAAGACGACCAATACGGGAAGAACTTTGATTTGGCCAAGAAGCGCCGACTGGATGAGAAGTCAACAATGACGAAAGATGATGATGATGATTACGACGACGACGACGACGAAGAAGAAGCAGGCGACGCGGAAGATGAAGGCTACGATGAAGGAGATGATGATGATGACTACCAAAGCGAGAAGGCTGATGAAGGACCGCTGGCTGATGACGACAGCATCAGCTCGAACGATGAGCATGAGGAAGTTCCTCATCCACTGCAGGGCATCCTTGACTCATTGGGATCGCATATCGCGGAACTACAAGAGAAGAAGCGTAAACTCATCGAGCGAAAGGAAGAGCGCGAATGGCGTCGACGCCAGCATGTCGACCACAAATACCGTATCCACCTGAGTATGCATTCTTTTGCCTCGGAAAGATAGGTGCGGAAGTCGAGGTCGATCGAGTCTGCTGCCGTGGTACAAGTATGAGTCGGTGCTGAGTGCTGTGCGTGGACGTCGATGCTGTTTTGGGTGAGAAGTCTTTTTAGCTCAGTTCCAGACACTCTTTCGTTTTGGCCACCGCAGCTGTTGTGTGAACGGTTTTCCCAAAACGCTTGTGAATTTTTGAGTTTTGATACATGAATTCTATTTGCCCTACACTTCATCATCGTAGACTTGGTGCTGAATAGCCCACTCGTTGCTTCTGAGATGGCCCACGCGACGACGAATAGCCTCGATAAGCTTAGAGCTGTCGCCCACGTATTCGTCGGCTCCGATAAAGTCGTTATTTAGCAGACAAAGCTCTTCGATTGTCTTGGTATGGGCATTGCAAGGACTTGGCGAGTTGTGGCGATTGTCAGAGCTACTGGTGCGTCGCCGCTTGCGGTCCAAAAGAGCCTCCTCTTCACTATCGCTTCTGGAGTTGGTGGAGTGAGATGTGGTGTCATTGGCGGGGTTCTCTAAAATGTCAGCTAACATTGCGAGTCCACTCAACGTGAGCAAATTTCCACTTAGGTCAACCAGTGTGAATGGTTTCTTCTGTGCTCGCTTAATGAGCGCTCGAAGAAGCGCAGAAGCACCATCATTTCTCAGCCGATTTTCTCCCATTGAAAGAGATGTGAGTGTGGTGTTGCTCTCCAATGCCGTCAGTAGTCGAGCAGACACACCCGCCAGACCCAGTCCAACGCCGTTCGCTTGCAGGTTTGTTACGGACTGATTAGTGAACAGGAAATCTGCCAGTACGTCGCCAAAGCCAACATCGAAAAAGTTCTGTGCGAGATTCAAGTGCTTGAGTGTTTTGTTCGGGCCCAGCGCTAGCAATAGAGTCATGGCACCCTCAAGGCCGAAGTTGCAGCCGCGGACATCCAAATGAGTGAGCACTGCAGCTGGTTCAGCACTGGGGGAAGCTAGCATTGGTGTGAGCGCGTGTATACCCGCGTCACTGATCTGCACATTGTTCGTCAGTTCAAGTCGCTCCAGGTTCAGCACCCCATCCATACTTGCGCTACAGATAGCTCCCAGCGTTATGGGTGACACATCGTTATCGCTGAGACGAAGGTAGCGCAATGCTAACGGTTTTCGCATTTTTGAGAAGCCCAAGAATGCATCATCTTCCAGCTCGTTGTGTTCCAAAAACAGCCTCTGCAGCTTTGGTGCGCAAAGTGCTGCGTCGATTAGCGTCTTCGTTTCGAAATCCGTGATGGTATTGCTTAGCCTCAGCTGGGCTAGTTGCTTCGTCTCCGTCACCAGTGATACCAATTGACGGAACCCTTCAGGTCGAATTTTCACGGAGACCAGCTCCAGCGTCGTGATTCTGCTGCAGTCTAGACCCTTTTCCAACGTGGAGGGGGGCTTCGCCAGCGCACCACGGATTTGAGCGAGCTGGTTGTCACTCAACTTTCCGTGGAAGAACCCTAGTTCCGTGAGATGTGGATGGTCCTGCATCAAGCAACTCATAGACTCCCAGCGAGTGCCTTGCTGCTCGGGGTGGTGCACCTCCAGTCGTCGCAGCCGTCGGAGCACTAAGATCAGCTTCACGTTGTCCTCACAAACCTCACGACCGTGCACTTTCAGTACCTCCACGACATCCACAAAAAGTTTCTGCCACTCCACCAGCACATCAACTGGTCCTGCGAGGTCCAGCGGCGTCCGCAGCTTGAGCAGCGTGCGGAACTGGTGCTCCCAGAAGACGTGCCGGTGGTTGCGTCTGCGTCCCTGGGCTGCTGCCGTGTTCTCGATGGGGATCGGCTCGTAGCCCAGTCTTGCTGCTCTCATGCGGAGTTCCCATATGCGCTGCGTCTCTCGGTCGAACTGGAACTTATCGCCAGCTTGAGGGTCGAATCCGTCGCGAGACTCCGGAGCTTCCAGCTTAGCAGCCGCCTCCCAGGCCACTTCCATCTCCCGCAGCCGGAAGTTGGACAGCTCCTTGAAGAGCTGGTGGCGGATGGCTGACGGCAGGTACTCCACGTAGTCGAGGATCTCCTGGACGGGTGTGAAGAGCGCCACAGCCGCCACTGCAAACTCAACAAGCGACTTGTCTTGACGCATTGCTGCGTTGGAAAATAATGACTCGTCTTATTTTCGGGTTTTTGTTGTTGTTGTTAATTTCGGTATAGAAAAATGTAGCCATCTGAAGTCAAAGCAAAGCGCTTCCTTCAGGCGCGGATGGCGCTGCGTGCTTCTTCCCAGAGCTGCTTGAGTTTGTCGATGCCTGCGTCTCCTTCAGCGAGCGCTTCCTTCACCTTCTGCGCGAGCCGGATGTTCTCGAGCTCGGTGTGTGAGTTCGCATGCAACGACCGCTCGAACTGCTCCGATTTCTTGGCCGCGCACTCGATCACTTTGTCCGGAAGCTTGGCCAGCATGGCGACATTGATTCCGTAGCTCTTGGGGCACATACCGTCCTCTAACTTGTACAGGAACGTGACCTTGCGATCGTTCTCCGGGTCGACGATGCACCCCATGTGGCCCAATGAGACCTTGTCGCTGCCCACATACTCCTCAACCAGCGAATGATAATGAGTAGCGAACATGGTTCGGCACTGGATGTCGCTCAGCAAGTGCTCTACAACCGAGTACGCGATAGCAGTGCCGTCAAATGTCGACGTACCACGCCCCAACTCGTCCAGGATCACGAGCGAGTGGCTGGTAGCGTGGTTCAGGATCGTCGCCGTTTCGGCCAGCTCGACGTAAAGAGTACTCTGGCCAGCAAGGATGCGGTCAGACGCACCAATTCGGGTGAAAATGCGATCCACAGGGCAAAGACGACACTTCGCAGCCGGAACGAAGCTTCCGATTTGGGCCATGAGCGTAAGTACGCAAGTTTGGCGCAACAGCGTCGACTTACCACCCATGTTTGGTCCACTGAGGAGAACCATTTGGCCCTTTCCTTCAATACCGAGGTGCGCATCGTTTGGAATGAAGTCGCCGCTGCCGTAAGTTGCAGCAACGCAGGGGTGTATCCCTTCTTCTATATCAATGAAAGGTGTTCCTCCGTTCGCTGCGCTCGCCGCCACCACCTCAGGTTTTGTGTAGCCTTCGCTTTGACTGCTGAGGAGTCCAAGAGATACCAAGCAGTCCAGAACAGCGAGGCACTGCACTGCTTTCATCCAGTACTTGTAGTCCTCATCAAACTTGTGAAATATGCGGCGAGTCTGGTCCTTCAGCGCCTCCTCTTTCTGGTCTTCCGCTGTAGCCAGCCGTTTCAACAGGCCGCGAATCGTGGGAGTGTGGAAGCGCTTGTATCCTTTCTTGCGAGACTTCAGTTCGTACTCTTTCGGCTGCTTCGACAATGTGCTCTCGGGAACCTCCAACTGGTAGCGATCCTCCTTCTTTTTACCCCAATAGTTAATGTCTCGGCACCGAAGCGCGCTGCGCTGCTTCATCAAATACTCTGATAGTTCAGCTTCGATCTGAGCAATGTTAGCACAAGCTGCATCAAATTCAGGGTCCACACCATCTTGGGGCACGATCACACCACTCTTCTTTGCCGCAACTTGGTCAAAGCTGCGCTTGAAGAACTCCAACTTCTCTGTAAGATCGGGAAAATGACCGTGCTTAATGTCTGATACGACACCATCCTCGATACGGTATCTCTTCAGCAACGACTGAAGTATCGGAGAGGTGGACTGTGAGAGGCGAGGACCCAGTTCGAGGGTAAGGTTCATAGCTTCATCAAATCCGTTGAGGACGGAAAGAAAGTCCTTAATCTTTCGGATGTTGTAAGTCTGGGACTCGTACATGATGGCACGGCTATCCGGGTGTTCCTTCGATCGATGCGCAGATCCAAGCGCATGAATTCGAGATAATACGCGCTCCAGATCTGGCAATTTGCGGAGGAACTCGCGAATTTCCATCATCAGGTCGCCGCTGTTCCCCAGCTCATCAACGGCATCAAGGCGCTCTTGAATGTCGCCGATCTTGCACAAAGGCTTTAGCACCCATTCCTGAAACATTCGTCCACCAAAGCTCGTCACGGTCTTGTCCATTATATCGATGAGCGATCCCGAGCGCGATCCATTAAAACTGTTGCAAAGCACTTCCAGATTCTGGATAGTCTGCGAATCCAGTACGACGTACTGCTGATTCAGCTCAGCCTTAGCAGCGGACAAAGCTTCCTTGTTTGCGCGTGCTTCTCGTGCCTCCTCATCTGACGGCTTGTATCTCCTGAAGTTGCATAGTGAGAGCAGCTCTTGGTCAATTATACTACGTCGCAGGTGCCAGATGCAACCGCCCAGAGCACTGATCGCGAGTTGGCCCTCGGGCTTTACGACCTTATCCATTTCCAAAAAGTGAAGTACATCTTCCGGCCATCCATCCTCCTTGAAGTACCCCGCACGCTCAATTTCATCAATCGTTTTTGAAGCATCCCAAAACTCCTTTCCCACACGCAGTGACGAGCGAATCGCAGCAGGTGCTGCATGCTTGAGAATCATCTTCGTGTCATCAGAAATGTTAAATCTTTCTGTCACGATTTCCACGATGTGAAATTGAGCAAACAGCGTCTTCAAACGGTCCCTCTGCTCAGTGTCATCAAACTGGGACAACTGGAACGCACCGGTGGAGCAATCCACCATGCAAACTCCGAAGCGAACGGTTTTCTGTGCGGGATCAAAAGCTTCCTTAAGCGCGAGAAGGTGCTTCGACACCTGGTCCTGGGATGAGATTGGAGCGTCCAGGAAGCTGACAGTATTGGTACCAATTGACAGGAGAGAACATACCTCACGGCGAACAACTTTCGCCTTTTTAGCAAGCGAGCTGTTGCGCACCTTCAGCATTTCGGGGGTTTCCGTTTGCTCCACGCGGCCAACACGGTAGCCCTTCGCAACCAACTGGGATGACATTTTCGAGTACGCGATTTCTGGAAAGCCAGAGTGAGCTTTATCTCCCTTCATGTAGATGAGGCCCAACTCCTTGAAACCAACATCGGCATCCATGTGGAACAACTCGTAGAATTTGCCGACCTTGAAAAATAGCACTGTATCCATGTTGTGCGCTTTGACTTCCCACCACTGCACCATGGCCGGCGTCTCCTTCTTCAAGAACTCCGGCGGCACCTTCACTGTGCGAGGGTCATAATCCGGGGAGTCTGGTGTGTTGCCATTGATATCGCGTCGCTTATCATGCAACCATGGCAGGGAGTCGTGAATGTGATTGCCAGCACCCGCCACTGAACTGGGCAAGTCGGGGCCATCAGCCAGCGGCGCAGATTTCTTGCTGCTTGACATGGGAGTGCTGTTCGACTTCTTTTTGGCCCCAGGTGGGGGCGACAGGAAGGACTTGGTCGCCACTTTCTTCAACTTGCTCGGCGCCGGAGCACTCTTGCGGCGCTTCTTGGGTGGCGGGGCCTCCTCCTCCGACTCCTCGTCCACAAGATCGTCCACATCGTCATCATCCGAAGGCTCTTCCTCCGCCCCACTGAACTCCTCCCCATCGCCGCCTTCTTCAGAACTGTCCTGCTCCCACTCCTCCTCACTGCTCACGACGTTGCGAGTGGCTTTCTTGGCCTTCCGACGTCGAGACGCTGGCGCCACCGGCTCATCGTCTGAGTCATCATCGTCCTGGATGATGACTTTGCCAGGACGGACCTGTGTGCGCTTCTTCGCAGGCTCCGTGCTCTTCTCCTTCGGCTTCTCCTCCTTCTTCTGCGCCTTCACGGGCTCCTCCTCGTCCTCCTCCGAGCTGGTACCGAGGAAATCCTCGTATGCCTTGCGCTTGGAGCCTTTAGCCGCCGACTTCTCTGCGTCTTCCATCTCCACATCGTCGCTGGTCTTTTCCTCTGTCTCCTTGCTCGCTGTTTTCTGCTTCAGCTTGGGCGAGAAGTCGATCTTCTTGCGTGTGTTGTCCAGCGACTCGCGCTTGGTCGGCGCCTTGGTCGCCTTCTTCTTGGAGCTGCCGTTGCTGCCACCGCCGGGCGCATTCTTCTTCTTGGCCGACGCGCTCTCCGACGATGGCGGGCTGAAGAAACTCAGCAGAGAGCTCTGCGTCTTCTGCTTCATCTTGCCGTTTGCGCGCCACTCCCGCCAAAATTAGGCTGTGCTCAAGTGTCCAAAACGTGTTCCAATTGTCAAAATGGACTCATTATTTGAGTACATTTCGAGTATCTTTGGGTACAATGTGAACATCAAGTATCGTTGGGCACAATTGTTGGCCTGGAGGCCATGTTCGCTAGTGTTGGTGCAAACCTGATGTAGATCGGTTGGCTGGTGGGTGTTTGTTCACACGTGACGGACCGCTTTGCTTTCATCACCAGGGAGCTATTTCCGGGGGAACCATTATGGGCCCAGTGCATTCAATGCAACGAGAGCTTTTTGGGGATCAACGAGTGTCATGCTGTTGCGATGTATTTGGAAAGATGCATTCAGTATAACACCGACGACTAGAGCTAGCAACCGCGTGCAATGTTCGGTGTTGGGGCAATATGGCGACGACGCTTTTCCTCGCTTTGCCCATCAAGGTTGAAGTCAGATCACGACACCGACACAAGCGAAGAGGACAGCGCCACCAGCGAGCACGATTCCGCCACGGGGAGCGAGTGGCTCTACATCGAAGAGCCTGTAGGTTTCTTTGTGCCGAAGATGCAGAAGCGGATGCAGCACCTGCACCTCGACCAAGTCCAGCACCTCCTGCACTACGGCAACTTCAAGCACGTGATGCGTCTCCACAGCATCAGTCTGGTAACACCAGTCGAGGAGACGAATGCGCGCGGCGCGAAGAAGTGGTGGATGACTGTACAGGATCCGAGCACGCTGCAAGTATGGGTAGTTCACTTCCCGTCACGGCATCGACTGCAGGCATGGATCGATTTGCTATCATCCGTCTTCAATGCTACAAAAAGTAACGCCGGCGTCAGTGATCTTGTCTCCATCGATGCCATGCAAACTGTACCACCATCCTAGTCTGTCCAGTCCCGGTATTTCCCAACGGCTCATCGCTGTTATCTCCTCTACGCCGCGCTCCACTGGTGTTGCATCTCCATCGCAGGTCATCGCCGCTGCCGAACCTGTACCTGCACGCACCAAGCAAAACCAAAACGATCCACGCGAGGCACCGCACGGAAGACGAACTGGAAACGCGCTTGCTCTCTTGGCAACAGACACTGCATCAGTAGAACCCATTTCTCGGCAAGGCTGTATTAAAAAGTTTTACCAACTTTTTGCCACCCCCCTCGCGTCTACAGTCGCTCGTTCCCGCCTGACGTGTTTCAGGAAGAAAGCAACTTAGTTGGCCGGGACACCGCCGCCCGACTTGAGGCGCAGCTGAGCCTGACGCTTGCGGGACACCTTGACGGGCTTGGCCTCCTCCACGGTCTTGGCAACGTTAGCGCGCTTCTCCGTCAGGATGAGCTCGATGTGGGCCGGGTTGGACATGTAGGGTCCGATGCGGCCGTGGGCACGGTAGGTGCGACGACGCTGCTTAATGGCGGCGTTGGCCTGAGCGTGCGAGATGTACAGCAGGTCCGTGTCCAGGCCCTTGACCTCGGCGTTGGCCTCGGCGTTCTTCACCAGGTCCAGGATGATCTTGGTAGCCTTCTGGGGCCACTTGCACTTGTCTCCAGCGGCACCGCGGAGCTTGCCCTGGGCATGACGGCCGCAGCCGCCCGTGAACTTGGTGAAGGGAACAGCCTGCTTGTACTCGAGCACGGCCTGCAGGAAGCTCTTAGCCTTGTTCAGGGGCATGCCCTTGATGGCGTGGCTGACCTCGCGGCAGTGCTTAAAGTGCACGCGCAGGTGCGAGCCGCGGGCCTTGGCGGCGCGCTGAGCGTCTTCAGGTTCCTGGCTGTAGGACGGCATTGCTTCACGTTCGGGTTCTGGAAACTGGTGCCTGTCGCCCCACACAAGACCAAACGGCCTCGCGCGCCCACCACCAATCACCTGGCCTCTATGTGGGCCACACAGATCTGCGTGAACCAAGAAAGGCGCAGTCTTTCAGGCACGCTTTCCCAAACCAGTGTGAAAGACGAAAACAGCCACTTTCCCCAAACAAGGAGCACTAATATAAATTCCAAGTCAAAACAGACCTTGAACCGGGCACCCCTAACCTGAACCGGTTAAAATGATTTGACCTGACCCCTGTTCCCGACATTAACTTCAACATGTTGGTAACTTGCTTGTCAAAGCCTCTATTTCGTTTCGCGAACTCATGTTCGTAATTCACATGTCTTTTTCCCACGCAACTAGAATACAGCAGCGCAGCTCAAAACTTCATCACCCTAAAAGGATGCCTCGGATTCGCCTGAGTCGCTTGCAGCAGACTCCAGCGCGTCGTCTTCATCCTCTCCTGCATCTTCGTCGTCTTCGTCGTCATCATCATCGGCATTGTCTTCCTCGCTGCTGATGCGTTCTTCCTTGTACGAGATGCGCGGCTGCGATGCTCCGCGACGCGAGCGACCGCCCGTAATGATCAAGCTCGTGTCGATGCCCTCCAGGTCCTTGTCCTTTGAGTGTTTTCTCTTGGCAGCGTTAATATCGCGACTCGTTGGGTACGAGCCATGGAACGCAATCCCTGCATCATGCAACCGCTCGCGCAGAATTTCCTCAGCTTCTTCGGTTGATGCTGAGCCTTTCAGAAGTCTATACAACCGCGGGCTGCACATCGAACAACGATCGCAAATCAAGCTGCGGTTAGCAATAACCGAAAGCATTTTTTTCGATCAAGAACACTTACTTGAGAACGCCTGCTGCACGGCCCAGTTCTTTCAGTGAGGCCAGTCCCGGTGGGTCCGGCTGCTTGCTCGTCTTGGGCTTCTTCGCCGGGGCCGCCACTTCTTTGTTTTTCCGCTTCTTCACGCGTCCGTCATCAGACTGCGATGCAGAGGCAAACCGATAACGAGAAACCAACATCAGCACAAAAACCTCTACGCAGCATCGTAAAAACCATCGCAGTAGCAAATGATAATCCATACCGTCCATCTCTTTTTTACTGGAGCGACAGCGTCTTCATCTTCATCTTCGTCATCCTCTTCGGGCTTAGCTTCACCTTCGCTGGCATCGCTTTCCTTAGCATTTTCATCTTCTTCGTCGCTTGCATCCACAACAGCATTGCGCTTCTTCGTGGTGCGCTGTGTGCTTTTCCTACTAGGACGCAGATCAACCTCTTCTTCCTCCTCCTCTTCCTCATCTTCTTTAGCCTCAGATTCATCCTTGGAGTCGTCAGCTTCAGAAGCATCTCCACCCGCGCACAGCTCCAGCAAGTCCGGCAGCAGCGTCCTGATGTTAGGCCTCCACTGCGCTTTAAGATCCGCGAAGTTCATGCCGAAGCGGACAGCTAGCTTCTGCATCACCGCCTTCAGCGTCGCCGTGTCGGCGTCCATCGACGGGAGGATCTCTCGCAAAGCCTTTACGATGGAATCCTCGGTGACCAGCGACTCAACCGACACGGTTGGATCGTCCCCCAGCGCCTTCATCATGTTGTCGACCTGCTTGCTTGCCTTTTATCCCACCACTGCGATGCACCACGCCGATTGGGGCACAAGCGAATTTGCCGCCAAAATTTGCTGACCACTGTTTCTAATTTAGTACGTGTATTTTAATACAGTATTAAAATGCACGTACTAAATTAAAAAGTGCTAAATTTTGAAAAGGTCTTGAAGTTGACTCTAGCTGCACACTTCCTTTTCATTTTCTCTCCTCATCAAACTGCCGTCTCCGTACTCTAAGTCCTTCCTCCTCGCATATACACCAGTATCTTGTTTCTCTCTAGTCATCCTTCTTCTCATTATCAGAGTCGGATGACGTGCCTTCGTACTCTTCCTTGGCCGTATCGTGGGCGCCCTTGGTTACCACGCCGATAAGCACCCGCACCAGCAGGAGGCCCCACCAAACGTGCAGGCAGTACAGAGTCGTGAGCAGCACGTTGAAGAGCAGCCACGACGGAGGGCCAGGATGCGGGAAGAGCTGCGTGAAGTCGTGCGCGTCGGCCATTGTCATGCTGGCCTCGCGGTTCTCCACCATCGTCGTGTAGAGCAGCTTGGTCGGGTACTGGTAGATGCGGTAGTAGAACCAGAGCACGATCGTAGTGACGAACAGGATCTCGCTCGTGAACAAGCCGGGGACGCCTTCCATCTTGAGGTAGTTGGCCATCTTCAGCATGTCAAGCGGGATATCCGTCATGTCGTGGAGGAGCAGCACGACCACGCCCACGGGCAAGAAGCCGACAGCGTATGACCACGTGACGAGTGCGATCGTGACGACGTGGTGGGTCATCATAACCAAGTAATCCTTGCGGATCTCCTCCAGGAACTTGCATGAGAACGCCGTGTAAATCCAAATAGCCTGGCGGAATGAACAACGAAAGCGCAATACCGGTAATTTATCAGCAGCCAGCCACCAGCAAAAAGAGCTCCTTACCATTTGGGTAATGTAAAGCAATTTGGTGCTGAACTTCTGCGTGGGGAACACGCCCGTGTCCGTTCCCTGGTTCCACACTGCATGAATGTTAGCAACATTGAGCGTTAGATTCAACTTTCAAAAGCTCTCCAAGCATTCGACCGGAGCACCTACAGGTCGTCGTGTCTTGCCACCACGTCTCATCGCGCAGCACGTACAGCTCGAAGATAGTCATGGACACGTGAATGGCGAGCTGCCACGACTGGTCGCACCACTTCTTCATGGTCACCGTTTTCTTTAACGGGTCTCCGAGGTGCTGCAGGAACGTGCGCGAGAACCATCCGCCGCCGATGGCGAACGAGGTCTTGGTGACTTTGACAGCCAGCGCCACAACGAAAACCATCGCCACGAGGATCGCGAGCATCTGCTGGTCGTCCCATAGCGTGTGCGCGATGACCCCCAGCTCGCACACGAGCAGGCTCACCAGTAGGGTGTCTAGGAACGGGTTGGGCTTCGGGATCGAGCGCGCCATGTTTGCCAGCACTGCGGGGTCACTCGAGACGTGCTCCCTTCGCGCGGTTCTTCTTTTGTGCCGCAGCTGGTGGAGTTCCTGCGACCGACTGAGCAAGTGTGTACTATTTATGTTTCGATACAAAATATCGATGTTTGGGACGGCGGACTCGGGCGCAGCAACTGCATATCCGGGATACTAAGTACTGTATAAGTGTCAACTGATCCGTGTTGAGTGGCTTGAAGGTGTAGGGATCTGACTCAACAGGATCTAATCCAGTGCGGGGCATGCACACACACTCGCCGAAACATTAAATGTAAGAAGGCAGTGCGGGGTATGCACTGCCTTCTTTTCGCCTACACCACAATCTGTGTCGTCGTAATCTGCAACTACCCGTCATCTGCTGCGACACTAGGGGGGGGGGGGGAAGCTCAAGTTGAGCTGCTCAACACGGGAAGTTGACCCGTTCACAATACACTAGACAAGCACAACAGGCCACGTGGCTTGAGATTGACGTTTTATCATGTAGTACATGCACAGCTGCTGATCTGCGCACGTCATGCCAGGTTGATCACGATCAGCTAACCGACAGGAGCTCGATGTCCTTCTCCCCGATATTGTCAAGGACGCTCAAGCACGCGCGGCGATTTACCTCTCGGAAATGTGCGTCCAACTCCACCCGGAGCTTCTCGGTCTTCGCGTTTGCTGCGAGGCTTTTGCTGAGGCTGTCGTACACAACCAAGATCACGAACTGGTTGAGCACACACGCTTTGTACTGTCGGTGGAGCTCGTCCAACGGCAAACGCACAGCCTCGGCTTCTGTCGTTAACGCCTTGTGATACACCTTCAGGCAATGTACTTCTTCTGCGCGACGATGGCTGGCTTGGACACTGACAATGAAAAAGAAGGCGAGATCTCGCAGCGGGTTCCCCTTGCCGCATGTTGCCCAGTCCAGGAGCCACGTCACTTCATCCGCAGGGTCTGTCGGTAAAAGCATGTTCGCAATGTGGAAGTCGCCGTGGATCAGTGTGGTCGGGCCGCTGTCCACCAGATCGTGCACCGCTTTAAGCTGGTCAGGCTTTGCACTTAGTCGTTGACACAACTCAGTCAGTTTATCCTTCTCTCTGCTTTCCAACGCCACGGCGTCCAAGTACTCCTCCCAACACCCCGGAAATTGCAGGCGTTTCTCATCTCCAGTAAGCTGGCTGCCGATTCCCGCTGGGGTTGAAAGGCCATCGCAGTCGTGGTTCCAGAAGCGCGCGTGCATTTGCGCGAGTTTCGTCACCAGCATCGGAATGTGGTGGGGCGGGCTTCCATCCACGCAAGTGAAAGTCTTTACTGACTCGATGCACTCCAATACAATTAACACGTTCGACGTGAAAATTGCAGTTGGGATAGCAAAGGGGAACCCCACAACTGCCGCCGAGTTCTTCATGGCGGCGTCGCCTGACTTGGTCGTGAACTCGTTGTAGAACTTGGACTCCACCGCGAACATTGACTCGAAAGGGAACTCGGGGCGCAAGAACTTCCCCACGAAGTGCCGTTGCAGCTTGATGGCATCGCTGGGACCATCGACAGGCTGGAAGTCCACTGTGATGATCACGACTTCGGCGATCACGCCAAGGTTCATGGGTTTCCAGTCGTAGTCAACCACATGATGCGACGGATGCAAAGGACGCAGAATCTGCTGCAGGAACTCGGTCGTCAACTGGCCAGGCCGCGCTGGAACCTCCGAGGAGCTTGCCATGGTCTCCATAAGCGACTGAGAAGGCCCCGAGCTCAACTCATCGCGTTGGTTTCGAGGACGAATTTGATTGGCCGTATACATGTAATACGGTGGTAGCGACGGGGTATTGCCACCTTTCCACTCCCGGTATCCGGATACATGCGCTCAAGCCAATTTAGTTTTCGCCTTCGTTGGCCGACACAGCTACGAAGTGGGTCCTGTAAGAGAGAGCGTGTGTTGCTTTACGGATTGTAGGGTGAACAATAGAAACCTAAACGGCGACACCTGGACCTCGAACGTCATCACAGACGATGCCGGGATCGACACACTGAACGACGTGCCCGACAAGTCGATCTTTGAAGACTCGTGCAGCGCCCCTGTACCGCTCGTTTCCGTCGTCCAAGCAGTGATTGGACCCGCCACCGTTTCGAAGCTCGAAAGATCAAACGTGACTGTCGACGCCGAGTTCCTCGTGTTCACTGTGGCGAGCACGAGCAGTTTCGAAGTGGCATCGAGAGCCATAACGGTGTTGGTGTCATCCGTTGACAAGATGGTCATGCCCGGTCGAATGTGGCGGGAATACTGCGCTAGCACGTAGTACTTGGGATTGGGCGTACGATCCAGTTATCGCCCGGGTTGGATTGAACGAGGCCCCAGGCTCCACTGTCGAGAGCCTGCCAGTATACGAAAGCCGATACACCCATCTGGTTAATGTCAAGAGCGATAGACTCGGCCAAACTCAACCCTGTTGCGTCGTTTTCACCGTACTCCGAGTCCCAGAATTTTTTGTTTGACTGGGTCACTAGCTTTTTCAAGGGCTCTCGGTCAGCTCCGCGGTACGGGCTTTGGCCGTCGTAGCCGTGCGTGTTCACCTTGCCGATAGCAGCCATCACGTCAGTATCCGATGACATGGAGGTGAGCGTCGAAAGTGCCAACGAGGGTGAGTTTTCATCCGACGATGAGATGGCGACATCTTTCAGTCCGAGAGTGTCCAGCTGTGCACGCAGCTTTACCAAAACATCCTTTTGCGTGTCAACCTTGAAATGGCAGCCTTCCTGACCACCCGGGTACTCCCACCAGGTGCTCATGGGCTCATTAAAGGCTTCGACATACGTGAAGTTAATGCCCCAGCTCGTTCTGGCGTGGCTGACCACTGTGGCCAAGTACAGGGCAAACTGGTCGTGGTTCCAGTCGTCTAAGTTGTCCTTGCCACCGTCGTCTCCGCCCGCAGTGGCGTGGTTGTTCGTCATCCACCATGGCGGTGAGTTTGAGAACGCCTCTACGATATTAACGTCACGTTTAGTGGCAAGACCGACCATTGCCCGCTGCTTCGCATCGGCATCCCAGTTCCAGCTCTTGCTCGTTGGGTCCTTGCTCATCCAGTCCAACCAGAACGTCTCCATGAACTTGAACGCTGGCATTTTGTCTGACGTCTTCATCGAAACCTCGGTTCCGCTATCGTCGACAACGTTGTTCGCAGAGCCACCGATGTTGTAGCGCGCGATATTGAACCCCAGTGCTGGCAGGCCAGACGTGGAGCCGTTCAGCGCCACGGAAGTCGGCGATATCTTCGCGATCACCGAAGGCGTTAGCCCACCAGCAGAGCGATGTGCCCCATCCGTCCCAGGAACCCACCAGCGTCGTAGCAGCATCGGCCTTGACTGTGGAGTCTGCGTTGACCTGCGGAGGGTAAGTCAGCAGGAGAACGTAGGCCAGAGCTGATGCCGCAACCGATCGAACTGAAAGCATGTACAATGATGCCAGGTGCATCAAAGTCGGTGGACAACCTACTATTCGTGAGCCAGGCAGACTGCGTACGTTCCGCACGACCGGGTGAAGATCTGAAGGTGGCGATTTGAGACTCTCACGTTGAAATGGAATTCAGAAGACTCTCATTTTGGTGAGTACATGCTACCGTGCTACATAGTATTTGTACTGTACACACTGTACATGGTACTGTGTGTGACTTGTGCGCTATGTTTCCTATAGTGTTGCGCCTGCTTTGACGCGCGTGTGCTAAAGGGGGATTCCATTCCGCCAACATTGGGCTCCAATCCCGCACCTTGGGTCAGTTGTATCGCAAGAGGATCGTAAGTCGGATGTGAAAAACCTAAGAACAAGCAGTGCTTACAGTAATTAGTCTGGCCCAGACTAAATTTGAATAGCACTTTTTTGCTGGCTCACCAAAATTAGTCTGGCTGCAAACGGGACAGACTAATTTTGAATTTAGACTAATTTTGAAGACCTAAATTAGTCTGCATTACCAAGTAAGAAACATGTGCTTAAGTATTTGTATGCAGTTATGGCCCTCACTACCAGTGTTTTCAGGCCTTATCAAACAAGTGTCTCTTCAATCACCACAACCGCTGCATTCTCTAGGCTTTGCGCAGCTTGACTGTCTTCTGTATCGCTCGCTGCTTGTTTGTCTGGCGTCCCCCTTACATTTTCGGTTTACCGTGGGTACTTCCTAAGGATCTCTGTTATAATATATAAGACGCAACTTTTACTCCATAATATGGAGTAAAAGTTGCGTTGTGTCCAATCAGTACCCAATGATAGCTTATCGCATCATAGTCATGGGAATAGGCGCTCGCAGTCATTGGAATCGGTGGGCAGGGACCGTCAAAAAGAGCCCAAGGCAGACTAATTATGAATAACGGGGTCTACCAAATAGTATACGGTATATTATTCTAATAGTTTACCCTCGAGGTGTGCCAGGGTGTACAATTTGGCAGGGTATTATAGCGGTAGTAATTTTAACGCAGAAACATTGACTTGTGCATTCTTTGTAACGTCATAAGCAATAGCTACACGGAAAGACCAAAAATACTAGAACACTTAGAATACGTATTGAATTTGTATGATTTGTACCGTCAGCCCAAGTGCGAACTATGAGTTCTGTTATGCGGTAGTGGAGTGCTAAGGAATTGATGCCCAGCTCAATACATGTAACCAACGATTTTGATATACACAGGCCCGCCAACAACGGCCTCTTTTTGAAGTTACTACTGCACTCCCACCCCCTTCGTATCAACCCCGCGCATGACGGCCGCCAGGCGAGCCTATAAAACCAGTTTCGATAAACGAAATGAATCGAGCGGATTCAGAGTCCAGGTGGTGGTGTGCCAACGCGTGCTCTGTCAGCATTTTCAAGTCCAGCCAGGCTGGTAGGTGTCCGGCGTTTAGACTCATAAAAAACAAGGACGTCGCGGGCCCCTAGATAAATCGATGGAAGGGTATAGTATTTGGAACGGTATAATACCACATAGTAAACCTTTAAAATGACCTAAGGTATTCTATTGAGAATGGGTATATTATTTGGTAGAACCCGTTATTTTTGCCCAGACCAAATATGAACAGACTGCTATCTGAGGCTCATGAATTAGTCTGGCCCGACTAATTTTGAAGCCAGACTAATTTTGAGCCCAGACTAATTACTGTAATGACTGTAGTAGTAGATACTCCATGTAGTGTGTACTGTATCCGGAAGCTGGTGATGCCTTCTGCTGAATTTGGCGCGATGATAGCATGGCCACGCTGTTGACTGTCTGAAGCAGCAGATACAGTAGTGAAAGCACAGCAGTTTATTGACTGTTTTGTGAGCTTATCAACCTCAACGTTACGCCTACACAGCAACACCCTGAATCTCGAACGTCACCACAGACGCCGCTGGAATCGATGCGCTGAAAGTTGTACCAGACAACTCGACCTTCGACGTCTTGTAAAGTGCGCCTGTACCGCTCGTCTCGGTCGTCCAGGCGCTAACCGGGCCCACCACCTTGGAAAAGCTCGCCAGGTCATACGTGACCTTCGAGGCCGCAGCACCAGAGTTTACCGTTGCAACCACGAGAAGTTTGGTCTTGGCATCATAAGCCATGACAGTATTCTTGTCATCCGTGGAGAGGATAGCCATGCCAGGTCGAATGTGGCGAGAGTACTGCGCTAGTGCGTAGTACTTGGGGTTGGGCGAGCCGATCGTCATATTGCCCGGAGCCGAGTTGATGAGGCCCCAGCCTCCGCCGTCAAACGGCTGCCAGTACACGAAGGCGGACACGCCCATCTCGTTGATGTTAATGGCGACAGCCTCAGCCAAGCTGAGACCTGTTGCGTCCTTTTCACCGTACTCGGAGTCCCAGAATTTCTTGTTCACCTTCTTTACCAGTGCCTTCAAAGGTGCTCGATCCGACTCACGATTACCGTAGCCGTGCGTGTTGACCTTATCAATAGTGGCCATCACATTAGCATCTGCAGATAAAGAGGTCAGCGTGGATAGTGCTTGCGTGTCCGAGTTTTCATCCGACGCCGAGATAGCGACGTCTTTCAGTCCGAAGTAGTCCAGCTTCGTGCGAAGCTTCACCAAGACATCCTTCTGCGTGGCCACATCGAAGTGGCAACCTTCTTGGCCACCGGGGAACTGCCACCACGAGCTCATCGGTTCGTTGAACGGCTCGACATAGTTGAAGTTGATACCCCAGCTCTCCTTAGCCTGCTTCACGACGGCAGCCAGGTACAGCGCAAATTGGGCGTGGTTCCAAGTTTGCAGATTGTCCTTTGTTCCGCTCTCTCCGCCGGCAGTAGCGTGGTTGTTATTCATCCACCATGGTGGCGAGTTCGAAAATGCCTCAGTGAGGTCGACGTCACGCTGCGTTGCCAGTTCCAGCATCTTGCGTTGCTTAGCGTCGGCATCCCAGTTCCAGCTTTTGCTGGTCGTGTCATTGCTGGACCAGTCTAGCCAGAACGATTCAATGGACTTGAACGCCGGCATGTTTGGCGACTTCTTCATCGCGATTTCGGTGCCGCTGTCATCGATGACGTTGTCACTAGAGCCACCGATGTTGTAGCGTGCAATGTTAAACCCGAGCGCCGGAAGTCCGGACGACGCCTCTTTTAGCGTCACGGTATCCTTTTGCGTGAAGAGTAGGTCGGCGATGTCTTCACGGTCTCCGAAGGCGTTGGCCCACCAGCAGAGCGACGTACCCCATCCTTCCCAAGAGCTGATCAGCGTCGTCGAGGCATCCGTTTTAACAGTGTAGTCCGCAGCAAGGACCTGCGACGACTGCGTAACCAAAAGAGCGTACACCAGTGCCGACGCTCCGAGCGCTCGAACAGAAAGCATGATCTTCAAATGCACACTGCAAAATCGAAAGTGGGAACCGAAAAGGAATGCCGCAGCCGAGACGTGAGCCAGGCTCGAAAAAGCAAGGGTTGTCCCTGAACAGATGCGATTGCGGACAGCGATTTGGGAACAAACTGCGATCGTCTCACAACAACCCGTTATCCAGTGACAGTATCCGGATACAACTCGCCAAGTTGGTGACATCGATGCTCGGTTTTCTCGTTTTGAATTTAGCCAGTTCTTGTTGAATCGCGTTAGAGCACCTTTAATACAACGTCACGAAAGTGGTTAAAGGCGCCTAAAGCACCTTTAACCCATCAACCTTCTAGTACTAGATAGAAGGGGTGAAACGAGTGT